>NJRP01000495.1:11347-31266 GCA_003063835.1 Aphaenogaster floridana | reverse complement strand
ACAATGTATAATGTACAATAAAACAACTATATATAAAATAAAATACAAATAAAGGGAACTAATGTTTATGTAGATTTTAACATAAGATTACGTAGTATATAGGTGGTAAAGTACTTTTGACCGGTAGTGTATGTATGTGTAAATGGTCCGTTGAATAACGGAAAGCTCGTATAGAAAAAGTGGATACGAGGAAACTTTTAAATTCATATCCTTATTCTATAAATTATAATTAACATTCTGCAATGAAAGTAAGTGCTCCACAAACAATTTCCATTCTTTCTGCTTCGATCTTTTGCAAAACGCGCAATCTTTAACCTTTTCCGAATCATGACCAATCTTCCTTTATCATATCGGCACCCTTCTCTGCTATCATAATCGTCGGCGCGTTAGTATTTCCTGAAACTATACGCGGCATGATCGACGCGTCGATCACTCGCAGTCCCACGATCCCGTGAACTCTTAATCTAGCGTCAACGACGGCATAGTGATCGTTGGCAGGACCCATCTTACAGGTACCAACCGGATGATAAATTGTCGATGTAAAATGACGCGCATAGCAAGCCCAATACTTGTCCGACGTGCCATCAAACTGCGAGCATCCTGGTATCGAATTCAAGTTTGGCCGTGCATTCAATTTCCGCATAAGACGAGAATGACTCATATTTTCCATAAATCTCACGCCCTCCACCTGAAATGTTATTAAATCAGCATAATCTCTTAAGTCTCTATAATACATTTTTACGTAATGGAGCAATTCTTCAATTATTTGTTTATTGAATTGTTATTTGTTTCAATTCTCAGACGGAAAACGCATGCATTGCGGTGATTGATCAATATTTATATTGGCCTAATGCAGATATTGGAGACTCCATTCATGTGTTTTGCGACAGAAACGCGAGAAAAACAATAGTAATGCGTACTAAAACTTGAAGATCACGAGGGTCTTCGAAATAATTTGGAATAATGGCGGGAGCCTCATTCGGATCAGCCGATTTGAGTTCGATGAAACCTTTACTGCGTGGTCTTAAAAGAATCGGAAAAACTCCAAAAGCTTGAATATTGTTTGTAATATTTTTATACAATTCGCTGGCGATGCTCGACTCAACTCCGTATAAATTTGCTGTGAGAATTCCGTAATCTGAGAAAGCCGAAAATAACACTTGTATGTCCGGATAATCGATCCCATCTGCATATCTACAGCATAAAGATTGTTTTAAACAAATTGAATATTGTCATTAAAGAAATTTCATTTTTTAAATGTAGTTTAATTTAATTTATGTAAACCTTATTTCGCTTCGATTAAATCGAGGATTTATAAAATAAATAAATTTTGGAGAGAGAGAGAGAGAGAGAGAGAGAGAGAGAGAGAGAGAGAGAGAGAGAGAGAGAGAGAGAGAGATGTGTGTATGTTGTATATAGCTTACTTGGAGTTGACAAACCCCATTCCGGCACTGAATATTGTCGTGTAGAGCGGGCCGGAACTGTTCATTATCATTTCTCGGATATTTCTCAACTTTCTAACTTCAGATAGTTTCATAGTAAATTTGTTTCGCTCTGGCATGCTGTGCGGAGGATCGACGATATAGATTATTCCAGCCATCCCCACGTGGTCTTGAAGATTTTGTCCTACACCAGGTGCATGATGCACCACAGATATCTTCATCTGCTCAAGATGGTGTCTCGGTCCGATTCCCGACAGCATCAATAGTTGCGGCGATTGTATCGCACCCGCGGAAAGAATCACTTCGCGTTTTGCGCCAACTATGAAACGTCTGTCGCCCTTGCGAAACAGCACCTCATGTGCCACTTTCGACGTGTCATCTGCAAACAGATCGTTTCTTTTGTCTTTACCAGGGATGTGCAAAATGGCATTTAAAATGCCATTTTGATGGCATCAAAATGGCATTTTAAATGGGTTTGGACACCCATTTTGCCTGATCTTTACATACATATATAATGCCTGCTACGCGACATTAAGACTCTACCGCAACTTAATTTACCACGATTGTATAGTTAGCGTATCTAATAACTCGACCAGAGAGATTAATACTTATATTTCCATTGTAACATCCCGTACGACGATGTATAATACGTTAACCGGATATCAGTAACTTGTCAAAAGAGAAAATTGAAGGAGGTAATGGGATTTTTTGAACCTTCTTTCACTAGTATCTTCTCCACGAACGACTCCAAGCTAACGTGTAAATTCTTCCTCTTTGAGGCAGGTCGGAGGTAAGCTTTAGCAGTGCTGCATCTCAATCCATTCCTCAAAGTACCAAAAGAATGCGTAAAACCAGTCTGATTTGCGCCATTAACATCGCGCACTTTGTATCCCAACTCTTCGCCGGAATGAACGATATAATCGACTATCGGTGGATTGTACTTGAAATGTTCCACCGTCAAGTATCCGTTTTCTTGATGATAAGGCGAGTCGGCGAGTTTCTCGATTCTGGCATCTTCGGATTTCTTGAAATACGGCAGAATGCTCTCGTAATCCCATCCCGCGTTACCAAGAGCTGCCCAAGAATCGTAGTCCCTTTTGTTACCGCGAATATAAAGCATCGCATTTAATACGCTGCCACCACCTAACACCTTGAAAATGGATCATTTCGAAACATCGATCATTTCCCTTATCACATCTTTGATTTAATGATAGGAAGGTTAAATTTCAATAATGTATGATATAAAATCGAGATTATTCTAACTTGAAAAACTGTAAATATGCTATTAATTTCGTCATTTTTAAAGCCATTTTTCACGGAGCAGTACGATCGTAAGCAGTACGATCAAAGTATCGTATGACCATGTTTGTATCGTATTTTATTGTATATCTTTGACTCTTTTTCAAATGGAATGATCTCTTTGTTGGTTACATCATTGATAACCAGATCAATCTAATAACCAGGTCTTTTCTCATATAGAGTTTCTTTTTTGTTGTACCATTGATTATATTTTCCATCAGTTACGATACGACGCCTCCTCGTAAAATAACTTGGTTCTCAGTCATATAGACCTTTTCTATACATACACACCTTTGTCTACTGTATAATAAAATACCTAAGGTACTTAAAATACCTTGCCACGTGGCCACCTGCATTGATGATTATGCATCGCCAAGCAATAATTGGACGACGGCTCCGTTTTGAAATTCCAATCAAGATACGTACGCTGCAAATATGAAAAAGACCAGGGCACGTCGGACGAAGGCACTTCGTCGACGCCGGCTTCGAGTAGAAGCACGGTGCGATCTTTATCCTCCGACAATCGACTGGCCAACACAGCTCCTGCTGATCCTCCACCTATTATCACGTAATCGTACTGAGCTAATAATTTTTCCGTTGGTACCGGTTGTATACGATTCTCCTTATCCCCGATATCTGGACGCATATTAACAATTAAATACCCCAACATCATGAAGAGAAGCTTCGAAGTTAGGGACATGATCAAAACGTATGTACTGCTGCAATCAGATGAAACATGGTCAGCTGGATTTTATCGCTCGCCCGATCCTGTGTATCACTTTAATAATATCACTACTACACGGAAAAAACAATAAGGTTACCACAACCACAATAGTAACATTTGGTACAGCCACGTCCTGTGGTTGTCACATTCACATTGTTTTGTGTAGCGCATCTATATATGTTTATTTCAACATTCACTATGTTTGTCTCAACATTCACTATGTTTGCTGTACCAAATGCATATAGTTGCCTTCACATCAATATGAATGTGACAACCACAGGACGTGGCTGTACCAAATGTTACTATTATTGTGGTAGTGGCAATCTTATCGTTTTTTCCGTGTATATATAGTCATGGATTTATTAGGGTAATAACTTTTTACACGCGTAGACACACGTAGACACACTCATATACACCCGTAGACACACTCATATACAGGGTGGTTTCGGATATTTGCGACAAACTTAAAGTGGTGCTAGATCTCGGTAAATTGAACAATTTTTGTTAAGTAACCCGTGTCCGGCAACGCCTCCTTAAGGCGCTAGGCTCTGTTGAACATTGTTGACGGTTGTGTATTTCTTGCCCAAAATGAACTCATCCGCAGGATAACGAACGAATGTGATGTGATTCGCAATACTCCTGGAATTTTCCAAAGGGTGCGTCAGTCAATGCACCGTAGATGCAATGCTTGTATTGAGGTTGCAGGTCGCAATTTTGAACATTTGTTGTTATAAAATACACAAAATAAAATTTAAAAACCTATAATTTTTTTATTCTAATCTAACCATACAGAAATCAAACAGCGTTCAACAAGGCTAAAAACGACGCTTAGCGCCTTAAGGGCACCAGATAGGTTTGAAATTTCGAAAAAATCGATTTTTTGTTTTTTTACATAATCGGTTAGTATATTCTTTTAAGAACATTTTGGCGCAAGAAAAACTTCGATATTCGCAAAATTGAGTTCAGGAGAACCAAAAATGTGAAGCCGTGCACGACCCGCGATAAAGTAGCGACGCCTTTGTGTCGCTCTTCCCTCGTGTTTATATTGACCTTGTGGGGACGCGCAGTTGTCCGAAATTATGACTCGGCACTAAAGTATAGAAGAAACGTTAATTCAGTTCAGTATATATCTGATGCTAGTATAATTTGGATGACCGTGTGAGAACCTGTGTTACAGTGGATTTCTGTGTAGCCGTAATCCTGTTCCCAAACTTTAACCGCGTTTTTCTCATAACAGCATTTTCCGCTAGTTTTGCCGCGATAACTCAAGAACGGCTGAAGATATCGATTTTATTTTTTTTTAAATTAAAGAAACACATATTACATAAACTGAACCTATGTCTGCATATGAAAATTAATTTTTTCAAACCGTTTTAACAATAAATAACTTGAATTTTTTTAAGTTTTTGGTTTTTTGGCCGCCATTAATATAATTTTGATGTTTCTTAACAGAATTTAGGTTCAGTTTATAGAGAGGAATCTTACTAACAAAATGGCACCAAGAAAATAAAAAAACTCCAACTCGTTCACCCGGAATCGCGGCAAGAAGAAAAATCGCGCGGTTGCCTTCAAATATAAATATCTCCTTTAATCATTAATATTTTTTGAATTTTCAAAGCTAGTTTTGTTTATCAAGAATGCATACAAAAATTTGCAAAAAAGAAAATTTATATATGTTTATTCGTTCGTCCACAACCGTCATTTGAATCTCACGCAGTTTTCGGCCGTTGAAACCTATCTGGTCCCCTTAAGGAGGCGTCGCCGGACACGGGTTACTTAACAAAAATTGTTCAATTTACCGAGATCTAGCACCCCTTTAAATTTGTCGCAAATGTCCGAAACCATCCTGTATACAAAGAGAAACAAAACACCGCGCGATACATCGCATAATATACAATATTTATTTATATATCAATTTATTTTCCTGAAACATGAGTTCCACGGTTATCACTTATCATAATCGTTATTGGCTACGTTTACACTGAGAGACCTATTCGCGGCCTGACCTATACCCTGACCCAAAGTAGGTCTGGCCACCAAGTGTTTACACCGTAAGCGACCTAAATTATTTTCGCGAAATTTTATTTTTTTAAAATTATTTTCACAGTTGAACACAGTTACAACGCAGCAAATCCTAACGAGAAAATTAGTAAGCCTTTAAGTCGGATAACATGCGTTTACACCGAAGTTACAGGCGGCCTATTTTAGGTCAGGTCACTAAAAAGCGAGGCCTGACCTGAAGCCAGGTCAGGTCATCTACCAAGTGTTTACAGCGATCGGCCTAAATAATTTAGGTCGAATTTGGAATATAGGCCGCGGCCTAAGCGCACGGTGTAAATGTAGCCATTGCATTCTTTGCAACATGTTCCGGCATTTTACGATTAATGGACATTTAATGCATTTTAACACTGTCTGCTATTCTGTTGCGCTTGGCCTATGTTATCTAACTATTTCTGATCTTTTGCTATTATATTTTAATTTGTTAATTTTTAATTCATAAATTTTTATGAATTAGGGTGAGTGCACCAGTGAATGAACAGTATCACGTTTTTCTCGAAAAAGTAAGGTGTCAGTGTAGTCTTTGGTTTCCGCACTTTTTTGAAGCGTACACGGAAAAAACGATAAGGTTGCCACAACCACAATAATAGTAACATTTGATAGAGCCACGTCCTGTGGTTGTCACATTCACATTGATGTGAAGGCAACTATATGCATTTAGTACAGCAAACATAGTGAATGTTGAGACAAACATATATATATGCACTACACAAAACAATGTGAATGTGACAACCACAGGACGTGGCTGTATCAAATGTTACTATTATTGTGGTTGTGGCAACCTTATTGTTTTTTCCGTGCAATATATGTATCGTTATGTAGCAGCACCACTCGTCATATACGTGAAGTTCGCTCGTGAAGTAATATTATAAATTGTTTTCGACGAGAGTGTGCGGCCCATCGCGTGAAATTGATAAAAATAGTAATGGCCGCTTTCCCTCTTCACTTATAGGTAATATTATTTACTTAAGAAGTGTCGAACAAGTCATGATATTGTTTTCTCTGATCAATAAGATGCCTAAACCTTCGTTTTGCACAGTTTTTATGATACTTAATCTCAAAATACTCTCAAACTGTCAGTGTTTACTTACTGGTTCTGACAACCGTGATTTTCCCAGTGAATGAACGGCACTGTTCATTCATTGGTATATGTAAATCCAGTAAATGAACGACATGAAATTCGATTATCTAGTAATGCTGTGAGATGTTGTTATTTGAATTAAAATGTTTTTTGATAATACTAATACCTATCAGAATTGAATTATTTTTGTTGCGGGGTAATATAAATGATACGTCAATACCTATAACTACTTTATTTGATAGTGTTCATTCACTGGATTTTGCTGTTCATTCACTGGATTGATCTGTTCAATTACTGGTGCAGAGGCTGTTCATTAATTGGAACCGAGTGTTCAATTACTGGGGGAACTGCTATTTTCACTTTCAATAGGTTTTTTTATATATATTTCTGTTCGAATAATACGTTTTAATGAGCTAATCCAAATATTTAGGATATAATATGTCGAATAGAATTGGTTTTATCAGTCCATAACCATCCAGTACAAAGAAAACCTTTCCCAAAACTGACCGTGCGCTTAATCGTTCATTCACTGGTACATTCACCCTAAATACTTATGTACAGGTGGGGTACGTTTGTACCCTGCCAGTGTAGTTAAGAGTTAATATTTGGTAAAATTTCGTAGAATTCTCAAATTCTTGTGTAGTGTTGAACAAAATGAAATAATAACGCAAATGTGATTAAAATAGATGAATTTCGTTTTGTAGTAATTATACTCTCGAAAACTACGCGAAAAATATGCTATTTAACAATAAATAAATCAATAAATAAATAAACAAAGAATTGAGTGTACGTAGAAACGACGAAATATTAATATGGCTTCAAAGTACATAATATATTTCACTCTTATTTACCCAAATAGTCTTTGCGTGTAGAAATATATTATCGCCGTTCTAACGAAGATTCTAACGAATCTTTTTTTGTTTTTTTTTTGCGGAAAATATTAAAATATTAGTTTCTCCTACGGCTGTGTGTGGCACTCTCTCTTGTGCGCTGTTACTATCGTTGTCATACTATGTATACGTTGTATATTAATACAACACGTGAAAAATTTTCGAATTTTAGACACTTTCACGACCATACGTTATAAATGATCGCACGTATTATTATTGGCCAACTTATTGTCTACATGTGAAAGAAAGCAATACTTTTCGTACATAATGAGTTGTTCTATTCCTATTATCGTATGCACTTAAAAAGTCGGCCATTGAATCTTAATTGACGTAGATAATTATAAAAGAATTCTATGTCACGTATCTTCTTTCCCTATCTGACACGTCGCATTTGGTCACTTAATACTTTTATGTGTAGAATAGTAGGATGAATCAATTAGTGTAAAGAACACATAATTGATTCATCCTACTATTCCACGCATAAAAGTATTAAGGTACAGTTATCAAAAAATAAATAGTTTACCAGATATTTTACACTTTATGTCAAAATATGTCAGAGTAAAATGTAAAATATCTCGTAAACTATTGATTTTTTGATAACTTTACCTTAATACTTTTATGTGCAGAATAACTAGAAGCATTATATTATATAAACAAAATCATATAATTTCATTTAAAAAATCAAAGGTCACCTTCAAATCTCCGAAACACCTCCACCTAGAAAAATTTCGTTTGACCCATCTTATATCCCCCTCGAGATCACAAAACTTTTGTATGAAACATTTTTCTCTACGACCACTCCCTGCAAAGTTACGAGGGGTGATAGATTAAAATTGGACACCCTGTATAAAAGCAGTCAATCTTGAGATTGATCTCTTCATTCTTTTAACTCGAAAATGAAAGGAAACCGGATTTAAAGGAATTAATTGATATTCAATTTGGAATTTAATTTGTTTCACATACGTTACATATCCATCTACAAAAAAATTCTGATATTAGACCGATGGTTTAATATTTTTGTTGTCAGTTAATGGTTGTCACGCCATTCGACAGCGACAATCTAATTTTCACAGAGAGAAATTGGTGATTGTAACATTTATGTAATAGAATATTTAAAAATGAGATATAAAATAAAAGGAAGATTCTTGTCGAATATTAAATAAATTACTTTTAATTTAATTTCTAAATTGAATTGATTAGCAATAATTAATCACCGTAATAAACTGTAATTACACGGAAAGAATGGTTTTGAAGTAATTTTGTTAGATCATCAAAAGTAATTATGTAGGATGTTCAAGTATGATAATAATGCTGCAAAAAGTTTTAATATTTTAGCAACTATTTTGGGGACATCCTACATAATTATTTTGATGGTCCAACAAAATATTTTCAGATCTGTATTTGACCAAATTTTTAAATATTTCAGCAAAACGATTTTCTTTTCGTGTACTTATAATAATTGTGGTCATTCACATTAAACGTCACACTGCTTAATTTCACCAAATTTGAATCGATAATGAATTTTAATTTTAATTACATGTTACTGTGAAATGCATTGCTAATCTGAAATCCGACGGAACTATGACAATTGCTTGTTCCACTTATTTAGAAACTTACGTAGAAACATACGGGTTTACCGCGAAAGTTTTTCATTCCTTTAAAAGATTGTTTCTTGAAGAGAGGAAAATTTTATCCATGAAATATGATTGAGCTCGAATATTTATTTTTCATGTCGAGCATCGGTCATTTAGTAAGATTAAAATTCAATTTTTCGAAAACAGTAGACCTATATAATTAAACGTAACCGTTTTAATTATTTAAAACGATGCGTACATCTATCTATGTCATACGCAGTATCATCAGACTTTGTAAATATTCCGTCATTTTACAAGTGCTCGTCCTAGAAACGTCTACATTAGGTATACGTAAATATACGACGGTTCACGTGCACGTTTGGATAATGCTCTTATGCTAATATGGCTCATACAGTGTAGGAAAGTAGTAAAGTCCAAAATTTTTTTCTCTAACAATAAGTCTTCGTGTCGACGGCACCAGTGCTATCGTATTGTCTTATAACGAGAACAACAATGAAAACGAACGCGCGGTCTTGTTTATCGTTTGCTAAGCTCTTCCTCGGGCCTGTTCTTCCACTTCAACCAATATTCCTTGATCATGTCTGCGCCTTTCTCGCCGATCATAATTGTTGGCGCGTTTGTGTTGCCACTCACGAGATTTGGCATTATCGAGGCATCGATGACGCGAAGTCCAGTCAACCCGTAGACTCTCAGCTGCGGATCGACGACGGCTTCGGAATCCCAGTAAGGTCCCATTTTACACGTGCCAACTGGATGATAAATCGTGGCGCTATAGTATCTGATCATGCATTCCCAATAACCATCGGTATACATGAGTATTTTTTCGCATCCTGGAAACTGCTGCGAATTCAACTCACTTCCGAATCGTTTGAAGGCGTCGGTTCTACTCAGGGCCACGCTGATCTTCACTCCTTCGACCAACGTGGCGATATCCTCCGGTTCCTTGAAGTAATTCGCATAGATGAGAGGATAATCGAACGGATTTTTGCTGCGCAATTTAATCACGCCACGACTCTTTGGTCGTAGCAACATGGGAATCACACTCCATGTATCTTTATTATTGATCGGCCCAAAAACGGCGTCGTAGAACTGCTTCGTCAGTCCATGCACCTTTCTTATCTGTGCTCCACCGTCTGAATTAGTCGAGCCCGAAACAAAATGCAGCTCGATGTCAGGAAAATCCAGCGAAGCGTTCGCGTATTTGGTATTGACGAAGGCGATACCCTCGACGCCTCCGAGCACTGTCAGGGGCCCATCGCCCAGCACAGCATACTGCATCACCGTCTGAGCATTTTGCAGCCGTTTCTCCACCATAGAAATCTCCTTGTTGACCATGAATGTGAGCCCTCCCAGGCCAACGTGATCTTGAAGATTGTAGCCGACCTAGAGACGCGGGAATTTCGTATGAATAAATAAGGTGGAGATTGCTGAAACTCAGAAATCCTATTGAGATTTGCAAAAGTCTCTGATGCATGTGTCTTTATCTTTAACAAGGTGTTGACAAAGGTAAGGACAAAAGTATAGAGACGCTCAGAGAAACACGGAGAGATGGAAAAATTCTTGCACTAACCCTGCTATCTTGAATCACGGGGATCCCGAGCTCTTCTAAATGTTCCTTCGGTCCGATTCCTGACAGCATTAGTAGCTGAGGCGAATTTATCGCGCCACCGGACACGATCACTTCCTTCTTTGCGCGTATATGAAATACCTTACCGTCCTTGATAAACTCTACCCCGTAAGTGTGCTTCGTTTTGGGATGCACCAGCACTTTGGTCGCGTGCGCGTGCATCGCCACGTGTAGATTTTTTCTGAGTCTAGCCGGTCTAAGGAAGGCTTTTGCACTCGAGCAACGACTGCCGCGCCTGATGGTGCCCTGGGCAATCATGAAGCCGGTTTGAAACTCGCCGTTGATATCGCGATTTTCGTAGCCCATCTCTTGACCAGCCTGAACGAAGGCCGCCGCTAGGGGTGTGTGCCACGGTGCCTCCTGCACCGTCAAGTACCCGCCGCTTGCGTGATACGGCGTGCGAACCAAATAAGGATTCTGATTATCCTCGGATTTCTTGAAATACTGCAGGATGTCGCGCGAACCCCAACCAGGATTACCTTGCTGCTCCCAGATGTCGTAATCTCGCTTGTTCCCTCTTAAATATAACATGTAATTCAATACGCTGCTACCGCCCAAACACTTGCCTCGGGGCCAGTTGCAACGGCCGTTCTCCATCGCTACAAACATTTAGTAACGTAAAAAAAATATGACAGAGAAAGAGACAGACGCTATTTGGATGGTTTAGGTAAGCAAAGGAAGGATAATGGAGGGACAACGGAAGAGAGTCATATACCTAGGCAGGCATCACCCTGTGGTTCAGTCTTATATTTCCAATCCAGCTGACTGAGTTGGAGGTAACCGGCAAACAGAGGCACGTCCGAGATTTCAGTTTCGTCACCGCCTGCTTCCAGTAACAATACGTTCCAATCCTCAATCTCAGATAAACGGCTAGCAACTACGGCTCCTGATGTAAAAAGAAAGAAAAGGAAATGACAGAGGGAAAGTACTTGTGGTCGTATTACAAAATAACGAGAGTTTCGAACGGACACGTACCTGCACTACCACCGCCTATTACTATAAAATCGTACGAAGGTAACAGCATCTCCGACGGCATGTCGATCGGCGGCGCTTCATTATCCAAAACTTCGTAATGAAAGTAGGCAAGTGTCGCAGCAAGTACTGGAAAGAGCAATGAAAGTCCGCTGGTGGACGCCGAAGTCAAACCTTCTGCTAGAAAGCTTTCGATGCCCATTTTTTCCCCCACAGTGCTTCTTACTGGATAATAAGAACTGGAATTCGTAATACACGCGTGAATTCAAACTTATTAATATTATATCGCTATGTGCTATTTATTATCTTATTATACCATTGAACAAATACAAAATTACACCACTCAGCAAATTCTTTTTCTTTTCCTTTTTCGCGGAAGTAATAAAAAGGTTATGAGCTCGATATTTTTACGGTTTCTCGATTTAAAAAAATTAATGATATGAGAGCACATTTGGTATATCTCTTCTTATGAAATATCAAAATATACTGTATAATAAACAATAGACGTTGCACGAATAACAAAATTTTTCCAATTTGTGTGAAGTTAAAAAAGAATAAAGTAATGGTGATTGGAGCTTTTTTCTAAGTTTTTTTTTAAATCCATGAAATCCATGGGAATGTGTGGTAAAAATCTATTATTATTTTATAAAATAATAGATGTATTGGGTAGCATCATCGATATGTTAACTTACTAATTTGCGAATATAATTGCTCATACGCGAGTCGAAGATGTTTTACCATGCCAAATTGCTCCGATTGTCACGTAGCGACATTACGACTTTCTCAAAAGATATTTTTTCGTATAGTGCGCGAATGATGTAAATAGTATTTCTTATCTTTTTATTCGTTTAAGAGAATTGAGAAATTTTCTAGAAGACATTTAACCGAATCAGACTAGCGCGTTGTACTGTTGAAATAAAACCGATAGCTCGGCAAACATCACGTTAGAAATTGACAAAGAGGAAGGTACGTGGCTTGGTCTGAGTAATCTGACGGCACGAAGTGAATATCAATTACTCGTGAAACTTTCAAATTATTTAAGTAATTTCAAGCAAATTTTGTACGCACCTGCGTATTCATAATTACTTCGTGAGTTCTTTAGCTTCCTGCAGTTAAACAATTTAATCTGTTTGACAGATTTTCGTCAGAAATCACGTTTTGACAAATGACCAGTAATGATAACGAATCATTTTACTAACGACTAACTTTGTTTTTTATTTTATCATGATCGCGATATCGAATATGATGAATCAACAGATGGATTTAGATTTTATGTATATCGGAAGTTTTTTTTGTAGATAAAATGTTCATTTGTTTTTAAACTTTGATCTGCTTTTAGGAACTGTTATAATGACACACGTGACTTTTATTGTAAATAATGTAAACTGTTGCAATACGTATTGTCAACATGCTAGAAGCTCAACAAAATCAGAGAGAGAGAGAGAGAGAGAGAGAGAGAGAGAGAGAGAGAGAGAGAGAGAGAGAAAAACTCAGATTGAATGATAAATAAGGAAAATTGAATAATCTAATAAAGAACTGCTCGCTCAATATGAAACGAATGAATTAAACGACGCTAAACGACTTGAAAAGGAAAGCATTGGTTTGCATACTTCCTGAAAGAAGTACAGGCGGAGAATGTATACACTCTAGAAATTTCCAACTTCTCAATTCTTAAATATTAACGCGGTTTTGAAAGTTTTAATCACGTTATGTCATAATTTTGCAAATATCTTTACGGAATGTGCGATTCTCTGTAGAGAATTCAAAAGAAGATGACACGTGAAAACTGTCCGAGCAGTAATTTTTAATATTAAATGAGAGCAATTTAAAACGAATGAACGCTCTGATTTACGCATAAATCAGAGTGAATGAATGCAGGATGTGTACGCTGTTTTACTATTTCTCTCAAGATTTTATAAAAACTATGCATGACATCTAAATATCGCTATTTTGAATATATTACGAGAATATTTTGAATATATTCAATAAGTTTGAATTATATATTCAACCTCTTTGTCATCCGCGTTTGCTGCCAAGGTGAATTTTTAGCGAACCAAACAGATGATGATAAGGTTGAACGTGAGGTGCGAATTTGGCTGAGACAGCAGAGATCTCTATGCTGCAGGTAATAAGTATATCAGTATTGGTGGAGATTATGTTGAGAAATAAGGGGAAATGTAAATGTAATAATAAATGATTTTCAAGTTCGTATCTGATTTAGTATTTTTTTGTAACTATTTGTGATCTATTTTTACTGACTTTTCCTTGTAATAACAGAAAATTTTCTGTTATTTCTGAATCAACGGTTGAACAGATTGGACAATGTGCAAATAATAGTCCAACTTGCAAAAGAAAATTTTATCCGTAGTGCAGGAGATATCAGTTAGAAAAGTTTTCTTATTGAATAACCTTGTATTTTGCACACATATATTTGAGACTTATTTGAGAGTTATAAAAATATAAAATTAAAGTTAAAGAATGAGAAAATAAGTTGTGTTATAAACTATAATTTTCTTCTTATATTTTTGCTGAGGAAAAATCGACTCCAGATATGATTCACGAGATGTGAATAAACTTAAGACCGTGAGTTCTGGAATATCCTGCATATAAAAAGCAATATGTTTAATATACAATACTTATATGAATGTAAATAGGGGATAACAAATTGATAGCGATATTCTTTACCGTCTCTACTTATAATTAACAATCCCTTGTAAATATGAAAATGTGACAATAGTAATATTGCAAGTTGTTACAACTTTGTGATATTTTAGACTATTATAAAGAACAATAAGGCACTGAGAGTACAGCGCGGTAATTAGTGCGCAATTACAATTTCAAGGTAAACTTTAAAAATTCTTAAAGACTAATAACATATTCTTAAAACGATGGTATATTTGTCTAGTCTTAACACACTTCACATAGTCTTAAAAAACGTACGTTTCGGCTGCGTTTTGAGCCATCTTCAGCGAATATCGATGTAACAATATGTGTTGGTGCAATACCGGCATCTCCAAGAGAGCTTACTCTTAAGATTTAAATTTGGATTTACACTGGTTGGAACGTCAGGTGATAATTAAATTCAAGTCTATCGGGTGAACACCTGTATTTAAGAGATTATTATATTTCTGACTTCAAGACGTTATTAAATTATCTAAAAGAAAAAACTCACCTAGAGAGGCCGAAATTGCAACTTTTCATTACATTTAAATAAAAGATCAAAACTTGAAAATATGTGGTCATTTCAGAATAAAATCAGGAGCGCAAAAATATAACTGATTAGGTCGAGTGTCAAAATTAAAATGCGTGGATAAATCTACATGACCCTTGTAACTGTACAAAGGTTAACATACCGGCGGTATAATAAATAAATTGAAAATAAATAGACTTGAATTTAATTATTACCTGACGTTTCAACCAGTGTGAATCCAAATTTGAATCTTAAGAGTAAGCTCTCTTGGAGATGCCGGTATTGCACCAACACATATTGTTACATCGATATTCGCTGAAGATGGCTCAAAACGCAACCGAAACGTACGTTTTTTAAGACTATGTGAAGTGTGTTAAGACTAGACAAATATATACCATCGTTTTAAGAATATATTATTAGTCTTTAAGAATTTTTAAAGTTTACCTTGAAATTGTAATTGCGCACTAATTACCGCGCTGTACTCTCAGTGCCTTATTGTTCTTTATATTTTTCAATATTGAGAGTCTTATAGTTATTTTTATTGATTTTAAACTATATTTTGAATTCTTATTGCTATAAATTTTATTTTATCAGAGTGCGGGTTTTTTTCTTTATTTTTTCCTTTTAAAAAAGTAAGTAGATTTTAACGTGGATATCTTACATTCAAAGATAAAACTAATCTAATAATATTCTTTAATCGTCGAAATTATTTTATTATAACATTATGAAATCAAATAATGGCATTCCGATTAGATTCTAGGATAAAAACATGGTGGAAAGTCTGTGGAAAGGAATAGCTATATAATTTTAATAGAAATTTCGCGTTGCCATATCCGAAAGAACAAATTTGCGATGCAAATTTAGTCACTTCCACTAAATGGGATCTTCCGTACGATGTTTTGCCGTAAATTGTCTACCTACCTTCTTTTGAATCTTATTCAAGTTCTATCAAAGTCAATCTGCTTGCGTGCGTTTTTGATACGCTACAAGTTCAACGACACTAATGCGAATATTGTACTTGTCACACTCTAAACACATTCAACAGAGAATTCTGACGAGCAAAATGTGAGATGATTCTTACGTATTCGTAAAGGTAAAGAGATCAAAGTGAAACGAAGAGAACGACGGAACATCCGAACGATGTTACTCGACGAAGAGCGGAGTAATACTAACTACTAACCATGACCTTGCTACAGCCTCGACTACCTACGTGTAACCGAGTATCTCATTGAGGATAATGTATCGGCTATGGTTTCCGGGCTCTTCAGTCCCGTAGACGCGGCGCATAACGGTCATCGATTTGCCTCTCTCTTCCTCTTTGAATTTTCCTCCTTGTTCGTCTCTCGTGCCGGTATGCCGGTATGCCGGCGATCTCCCCTCTCGTTTCGATCCCGTTCTCCGTTGTTGTTCCCTGCTCGTCTTTAAAAATCGTGGCTTCAACTGAGAAACGCACACATGAATGATATCGAAACTCGCGAAACGCGAAAATTTTAGCGTAATTAACGTTAAAACAATTTTAAAAAATTGATATTTCTTGTCGATCAGCTTTTCTTTTCGGAAAAATGAAAGAAACGCCAATTGTCTAGCTTCCTTGATTTTTGCTGCACGCACATTTCGTCATTTTTTTTCGAGAGTACGATATACGTAAAATTTCTAATTTTCTTGTTCACTTTTCAACTGTAAATATATGCAGTGTTTCCGAAATTTTGTGAATAATTATTTTCATTGCGAATCCACCAATTAATTGGAAATATTCTACTTTTATTACAGAAATATAAAAGCGTCATTATCAGGATCTATAGCGGATTAGTTGAAATGAATTAAGATTTTAATGGTGTACGATGACATATGAGAATGATCTCTATGATGACATGACATAATGTAATATCGTCTATAATGTAATATCGACGAGAAGAATTGCGACAGATAATTCAAAATGATGCTTGATGATATGACATATCTCACTCGGTTTTCTCGATAGATTGGAGGAACTTGGTGACATACTCTGAGGGTCTGGTAAAGAATTACTCGTCCATTATCGGGACTGACCTATTTATTGTTGTGATGCTAGGCGTGCGTTTAACGATCGTTCGGAATTATAAGCTTATCGATGACATCGTGGCAACCCTAGAATTCCATCGTGTACCCTAGAAAGTAAATCTTTTTTTAACTTGAATTCTCTCTCTCTCTCTCTCTCTCTCTCTCTCTCTCTCTCTCTCTCCTTCTCTCTCCGTTTCTTTTATAATTATAACAACTTATTTAGTGAGATATCAAGTGTCAATGATCATACGTATGTAAATATAAAATTTCATCTGTTTTAATACTCTATATTTGTCGCAATGACATTTGCAATAATATATGTATGGTATGGTAAATTTTGCAAAAAGAAGCTTGCCCATTTTGGGCCATCCAAGCCCAGTCATCAAACTTATATAATTTTGTAGGTAATAATTGTAGTATTTAAAAAAAATCGTTTTATATCTTCGAACCCCCGCCGGAAGTAGTTCTGACCTCCTAATGATGTCATTTATTTGTTTGATGGCTCATCATCAGAGCTGTCCAAGATAACAAATATATCATTACTGTGCTCAGAAGGTACACCTTTTGAGTGTGTGAAAGGTATTTAGCATATCTTAGATACTAAATGATCGACATGATATGGGAACAATAGCCTACGGTTTATTACCGTTATCACCACGCGAGGTGCCTTGGACGCATAAAGAAATCTTTGGGAAAAGATGAATACAAAAACAAGAATTCTGGGAGTTATTATATTCAACTGTAAAATAAAAAAATCATCAGTTTATTGCAAGCGTGAAGGCATCGTAAGCATAGATAACAAAATGAATACACTTTATACATCAACATTGATAACGTCCTAACATTGACCGGCAGGTGCCTGATCATGATGCCCTACAATTTGGTATACGTCTCTGGGCCTGGATGGCCCAGAAACCTCTACAAAAATCGGCGAAGTTCTATTACACATATCGATTCAAATTCCATGCATTCTCTAACGATAAGATAATATTCGATAAACGAGATTTTCTATCTGACGCGCCGAAAAGCGTTTTTAAAATATGTAGGAGATGACGCACGCTCGTAATAGATATATTCGTGACCTGGTATTACGTCGATAATAGATCGGCTGAGAAATTTCTGGTCACAATACAATCTCTAAGGGTGCATTCCGTTTCTCGCATGATGCGCATGATGCATCATTTATCCTTGTTTAACATTTGATGGACAACAAGGATAAATGATGCATCATGCGCATCATGCGAGAAACGGAATGCACCCTTATACAAAACGTTTCAAAGCACGCATAGAAAGAGTATTTAAAAATCGAATAAAAAAAATTTTATACATTAATGCATATTATATTGTTCGCGACGGCATTATTTAAAAAATTTAGTTTAATTCATATACGTATATGATATATGTTATATGAAATATAAAATATAACTCTTTCATTCTGCATTGAAAGTGAACAGCAATTGAGTGTAGCTAACAAGCTGTTGCGTTCAACTGCGATATCGATTCGTTGCAAGTTGCAGCAATAATTTGCAATCGATTTCTTCGGCAAATGGTAATTTTCGATTTTATCTGCGTAAGGTTGGTTTATTTCAATCTAGGCATCTATATTTCTCCCTCCCCCCGATGAAAAGCACAGGATTTCTTATTAAAAAATTAATTTCTACAAAAAAATTTGAAAACAATTGAACAGAATTCGGCAATAATACGGATATCGATGATAGTTGAATAGGTACCTATATCGCAAGTAAATTCTCTCACAAGTATTCATAACACTCGAATAACTAACGAATCACTAATCGTCCTTGCGTTCCGCAGGAGGATGCTGTGGCTCCATGAGGAAGAGGACCATCGTCGGCGGGTACGCATTCACCTGGTGGTTCGTCACCGACGTACAGCGGTTATCACTGGAGGTGATGACTCTGAACCCGGTGTGCGAGAGCGTGGAAACGGCGCAGGGAGTGCCGCTGACGGTCACCGGAGTGGCACAGTGCAAAATAATGAAGGCCGACGAATTGTTGCATACTGCCAGTGAACAGTTTCTCGGGAAGAGCGTTCACGAGATCAAGTCCACGATCCTGTCCACCTTAGAGGGTCACCTTCGAGCTATACTGGGTACGTTTGGCCACTTTTGACGCGCGTTTAAACATTATTATAACTTAATAATTACGATAAGCCGCCAATGCGCTGCTCGTCTTCTTTCTTCACAGTCATCTGAATTGCTCGACACTCTCGACAGTCTCTCGGCGCGATGGTCGAGAGCTAATTAGCATCTTTTTATTAACCCATTACAGGGCCGTCGCGTAATTGTAATATAAAACATTTTAATAAATACAATCACAATCTTTCGACGCTCGCACGTAGAACTTTCGGATTAATATTGGAATCGTGTGAAACGATTAATAATTTAATGTTTGGAATTTACATACGAGATTTCTCGTATATGAGAAACATTTCAAATACCTGTTATCTGCCATTTTTTATCGTATTAAATCATATTTTATTCGACAAGAAAATTGTCGTCCTAAAAATAATGAATTGAGTTGGTGAAATGGATTAAAATTACTCTTTCGATGGAATCGTTGATAGAAAATAACGTTCTTCCTCATCAGGAACGCTCTCCGTGGAGGAAGTCTATAAGGATCGGGATCAATTTGCGGCTCTCGTGCGAGAGGTCGCCGCGCCGGACGTCGGTCGCATGGGCATTGAGATCCTTTCGTTCACGATAAAGGATGTTTACGATGAGGTTCAATATTTAACATCGCTTGGCAAAGCCCAGACGGCCGCTGTAAAAAGAGACGCCGATGTAGGCGTCGCCGAGGCGAATCGAGATGCCGGCATTAGGGTATGTCTTTGTCTGTACAAATCTACGAATTAGTTTCGTATACGAAAATAAAGAGTTTCTTGTAAATTATGCTACATTCTGGGTATTATCATCGTGGTAAAAGCGTGTAGAGAGAGAGAGAGAGAGAGAGGGGGGGGGAGGGGGGGGGGAGAATGGGAATGC
>NJRP01000494.1:44979-68788 GCA_003063835.1 Aphaenogaster floridana | reverse complement strand
TTCAAAAAAAAAAATTGAGTTCGAGAATTATATGAAATAAATGCTTTTAGTCAGTGACGTAGCCAGGGTGGGGGAGGGCCTGTCTCTTATACACATCTAGATGTGTATAAGAGACAGGCGTTATAAGTAACGGTAACGCGTTACTTCTCAACCCTGATTATTAATTTCTATAAGTTATTAAATTTGGGCAAATTTTTAGTTTTCGCTCCAAGAACGCTCGAAACTTTAACTACATTATCTTGGCATATTATGTAGTATTTGGAGAAATTTTATCGGAATCAAAATACGTATGTTGTTAGGATTTTCAACCCTTAAAAGGAATTTGTTGTGTTGGTTAAAAAGATATTTATGATTAATATCGCGTTAAAGTTGTACTTACATGGATCATTAAGGATCTACCAAATATTTTTAAATTATGTTATTCAAACTTAATTGACACAACAAATTTCTTTTAAGGGCTGAAAGTTCTAACAGCATACTTAATTTTGATAAAACTTCTCCAAGACATCACGTATCGTAGTAATAATATGCCGAAGTATACTAAAATAGCTCTCTTTGGAATTTTAACCGTAAAATGGTGACATAATGGAGCAATTTGGTAAACGGGATCGTGTTCAGCGACCAAAAAACCACGGGAAATGATCATCTTCTTGTGCTCGAAAAAGTCATTTTTTGCCGAACAGTGCTATCGGATATCTCAAATATAAATTGAAATTTAAATCTTTTGCGGGTGAAGTTTAAATCGTTGCGTCCTCCGGAAAAATATCAGCGACGTATCAGCGCATCGTATTTGTTATCATAAATATTTTATACGGCTATTATATAGAAATGAATAAAGTAAAGTTTCGCGGAACAGGTGTTGTCGGCGTGCGGACCTATTAGCGTCACGTTCTTCACAATCGTCGTTTTCTTTGGGTCGTTTTATCTGCTGAACTTGATGCTGGCCGTCGTGGCGTTGAGTTATGAAGAAGAAGCCGAGATTACGAACGAGGTATGTGTCTTAAATTTTCATGTACACCATGTCGTAAAAGCTGAACTTCAAAATACAATATTAACCCTTCCGCTACAGCGCGCTTGAAAATGATTACTATTCAACAGTGCCATACGAAACGCTCTACCGCTATGTAATAAATTGTATGCATAGGCGTATATGTCCCTTATTTACTGACCTCGGAATTTTTTTGCTCTCACCCCTTAGAAAGATTCCAATATGGATAAAAGTAAGCTGTAAATTTTTTCGATTTTTTGGGACACTGTTAATCCGTGCCGACAAGCCACTGATATTTTCAGAATAGACTGTTCAGAAAAATATATTATTAAATTTATTCTCATAATTTCCCATAATTAAAAACATCTTGTAAAAATAAAAAAATTAATTATAAGTTGATCTTAGTGCTCAATAATATCACACATAAAATATTATTGAGCACTAAGATCTACTATGACCAGCCCGTTCTTGATTTTAATTGTGTTATTCACTTCGCGGTCTTGTCAATTTTAATGTTAATTAGTTATTTGTGAATTTATATTTTATTAGGTAACTCCACTATTCCACGAATGTTTTGTTTTTGAAACGCTTTGTCCACTACTGTTTCAGAACCATAAGTGTTTTGTTTTTTATGCGCTTAGACGCTAAGGACCGATTTCACCATCTCCAGTTAACTTAACCGGCCGATTATTCCATTGGAATTGACCAATCGCATTTGTTAATTTGCTTAACGACAAATGCGATTGGTCAATTCTAATGGAATAACCGGCCGGTTAAGTTAACTGGAGATGGTGAAATTGGCCCTAAGACATGTTGACTGTTGAAACTTGCTTATTGTTAGTTGCGTTAGATCAGTCGAGCAGGTCCTTGATGTTACTCTGCAGTGCATATAAGTGAAGTTAAATTTTTGTTTATTTAACATTATTTAACATGTTTATTTAACAATTAAAACGCTTGTACCCAGACTGCAAGAAGGATACCTTAAAACAACCCTACTAATTTCAGAAGTTATATTTACGTATCAGGTTCATTAAAATATATTTTTTGCTATTTAGATAATCATTTATCATTAATTAAACTACATATCTACTCTACTACTTCTGCAGTTCTTATATAAATTATATAAATTTAATAGCTATTTTTGGCATTTTTAAATCTTAAAAACAGGGCTTCAAATTTTTTTGTCTTATTATATCAAATATATTATAAATATATTGTATATAATAATCATTGGGAGTTGTAAAACATTATTTACCTACCGAATATAAAAAATTCCATATTTTAATATTTTTTAAAATTACATTTTTTTATCAAACTTAAAGCCTCCGGCGGCACGGGAAGGAATTAATCTAAGGGGCTAAAGTTTTGTGTGTGTAATTCTTATACCAATTGTAAACTTTTTAGAGGGAAAGATAAAAAATATTGAATTTTTTAAAATCATGTATAAATAAGGGACACCCTAGCGTATATATACGTTCTTCGTAGCGAAAGAGTTAATTCGAGGCACTCGAAAAGGGTGAAGTAGAACGGTGAAGTTATGCTCACTTCTACAATAATGGAAATTTGTAAGATCACTAGAAATTTGTATAATAATTTGTATAACAACGTAATATATTCGATCGTTTGACCAATCGATTGATATCACACGTTTTATGACATTGTCTACATTTAGCCGAGTATTTTCTGTGCAGGAACGAAGGAAAGACTTGACGGATCATCGTGAGGACTCGACGTTCAGTTTCGATCCGTCGAAAATCAACATTAAGACACTGACGAAAGACAAACAGAAAAGGATAGATGCTCGTAAAGGAGTCCTGCTCAGCAGTTACACGAGGAAGAAGACGCGTAGAAGAAAGCGCGGCAGGAGCAGCGTCGGTCAGGAGAAAAACGGTGGTGCACGCAGCAGGTTTCTATATCTGTATTTACGACCGACTTTTCTGCGGCCCGATTTGTCACGACCTTTGTTATCCGACACGCGTGTCGTGCTCGCAACTTACTGAGTCATACGAATAAAGTGGGGCTTTTGGTCTTGTTTAACCGAGAAAATGCTAAAGGCGACTAAACATACCAGAGTAGTTGTTTACGTTCAAAATCAAAAACGTTTATTCTTCGAAAAAAGAAATTGAGTTCGAGAATTATATGAAATAAATGCTTTTAGTCAGTGGCGTAGCCAGGGTGGGGGAGGGATTAGGGGGATAAATCCCTTCCCGAAATTTTGGAACCAAATATGAAAATATGAAAATGAAAGGTTGAAAGCCGAAAGAGAAATGAAATGCTTTAAAGTTTAAAGAAAATGTTCTGAACAAATATTGTTATCTTATTTAATTAAAAAAGTTATAAAATATAACTTTTTAAATATAATTTAAAAAGTTATAAGTTGTTCTGTGATTTTAATTTTTTTAAAATCCCCCTTCCCCGAAATAAAATCCTGGCTACGCCCTTGCTTTTTAGCTATTTGACACTTGGAAAAATATAAATGAAAATGTCTAAGGCCGGTATTCATAGTCGGTTCTTATTTTAAGACCGTCTTAAGTAACGTTTTAAGACGCAAATACGGCTCTGTGATTGGTTTTAGACTTAAGATTGTACTTAAAACGATCTTAAATATAAGAACCGACTATGAATACCACCCTAAGTGTTTATTCACGCGTGAAGCTTTTGTAAATGAGGAAGTTGAGACATGAATTGCATATAAATCTGCTTTTGCTTTTAGTCAAGGAACGCTCTAAAAGAAGACCACGAGTGAAAATATTAAAATATTCTTTCACGTATAAATTTAAAACGTTTACTTCTCCAAGTAGAAAGTTGTAGCAAGTGTAACGAAAGAGCGGTCTTAATCCTGTCAGCATCTCCGCGCTAAAAGTATTCGGTGCTTTTGTGCGTTTATCCTATACGGAGGGTTAAAGTAATATCTAAACACCCGTACACATACATATGTATACATATATATGCAGCCCGCTACGAAGTCGTCGTTAAACTGCAGCAAGCTAGCTCTTGCTCTGGGAAAAAAGAAACATCATAAACGTCCTCATTTTCAAGAAAGTGTAATAAAAGGAAAGAAGGAAAATGTGCTTGCCTTGCAATCTCACAATGGTAGGCCATACCATATGAAACGCGTATTATTCCGACGAACTTTATACAATCTATCTCAGAACTATCGCTACTGCCCTCATCTCTACGATTTCTTTTATCAACTCGTAGCCGTTTTATATTTAGCGAAAATTTGGTCGAACGATTTTTATTTAATTACTTGTAGCTATTCTTTTAATATATTACAATACCATTAAATCAAAGTTTGCTTGAAATAAACTAAAGGAAAACTTCGTTATCTATTACGCCGTTATTTATATGTATAAGATTAATGCACTGGAATTGTTTTCATTTTAATTGCTCATTATTAAATGATTGATTTGAATAGTTGGCACTTCGATATTTCTTTTCTGTTCTGAGAAAAATTAAATTCCAAGTTGATTAAATAAACTAGATAAAAAGAAAAAGGATTATTTCTCTCGAGTACCGTAAGAAATTAAAACAAAATAGATTGTTTATTATTAGTTTGAAGAAATTAATTGTATGATAAATTAACAAGCTTTTGCTTCTTGAATAATACAAAATTACTTTCTTTTATAATTTATAGCTAATTCCTTGTGACAATCATAAAAAATGTATCTTGTTTAAATTCTTTTTTATCTTACGTCATATCCTTCAATTAATTTTAGCAATAAATTGCAAACTTTTCTTATTGTTATTACATTTCCCGTAACCTACAAGCTGGAATGACCTGGTTTAGTGACACATGCAATCAGGAAGTGCCTGAGTATTCCCAGAGTTAATGTCATTACTATAAGCATCGATTTCACGTTGAACCTAGCTGCAATTGCAGTCCCGAGTCTAATTAGTTTAATGCTTCGAATAATCGTTGATTTGTCCAGTAAGATCTTAGCCCTTTAAAACTGCAATTCGCTTAAATATATTTTACTGCTAAATCGCTAAGCTTTAACATCACGCACACTTAATTATTTACGAAAATTATACATATATAAAATAGAAAAAAAGTTATATAGAATATAGAAATGAAAGAAATAATCTCAGTTTGGGTAATATAATTTTTTCGAACATTCTGTAAATTATGAAAAATGAAAGAAAGCTGCTGTCAAATATGCGAAAATAATGTCAACTATATGCATTCTCATAAAACTCAATATTTCTCGTTTATATTTCATTGTAAAATAACACGTTCTCTCGCTGAGCTGAATTCTCTCTGAAGTATAATGTTGAATTCTGTGTTACAGGTCCATGACACCCAGTCCGAGTCCGAGTCCTCGGCACTCCAGTGTACGACCTTGCCACTTGCCGCTCCAGAACATCAGTCCCAGACCGCCGGAACCCAACACGGTTCACCGGCTGGCGCCGAATCGGGGTATGCTGCACTCCAGGCAGGCCAGCAACAATAGCAATCAGCAGTCGTCTCTGGATGACTCCGGGGTGGTGGACGACCACGACGGCGACGACGTCACGTCCGCCGAGGAGCACGACAAGCGCGAGCTGCGGGAGCATCGCGCCGAGAAGTCGCAGGAGAGGTCCCCGAGGGAGCACGGTAGGGTCCAACCGGCCCAGCAGATGCACCCGGACTGCTCACCGGCGCCGGTCACCGTGTCGGTGAGGACCGGCAATCGGGAGATTCGAGTGCTCAAGTGCAACGGGGTCAAAACCAAGAAACATATGTACGCGCTGCCGCCAGAGTACCTGTCGCACATTGTAGTTTTAGGTGAGCGAGAACTACGGCACGCTCTCTGGCAGTGTTTGTTTATTGAAATAATATTGCCTTCAATTAAATTAGCGAGTCGAAATATTTGCGGATCAATTTGAAGTTGACTTTTCCCCCAATTGAGATGCCGTGGAAAACATTGTTAACTTTATTTTTTTAATATTGTAATTGTAATTTAATTAAAATTCATGATTCTCAATGTTGAATGTTTGAAAAGTTGCAACAAATAATATTTGTTGCGTGCATGCTATTTCATATAACTGGCGGACTAAAATTTGTGTAAATCAATTTAGCGCCAGTTTTTGCTCAACTGTATATGCAAACTATACGCAACATATCTTCGGTTAAAATCAAACAAAAACTTGCTTTTTCAGAATTACATACATACACAATTCCATAGTCTAATTAATTAAAATATTCAATATTGAATATTCAAAGCTTACAATAGATAATGTTGACTGTATGGACTGCATTACTTATTCAAAATCGGCTATATCTGAATTAGTACACTAAAATTTGCAGATATATTCCAGGGAGCGAAGGATTATAATTTTACTTTTATTATAGTTTTATATTTAATGTAAAATATCCAGATTTTAAATGTAACATTGAAGAGATAAAATAGCATAACGTTATGTGGTTACAGATGATCTTCCAGATAGAAACTGCGATAAGTGTATTCAATGCTGCCGACATTATGAGGGATGGCTAAGACTTCAGAACTGCCTGTATAAGGTAAAATAAATCTATATACAGGGTGCTCTAAAAAGGTACGGCCAAAATTTAGGGAGATATTCCTCACACCAAAAGAATGAAAAAAATATTATATGAACATGGGTGCGAAAACGCTTTTTTCAGGAGTTATGTTGAAAATACTGTTGACTGTATTACTTACACAAGAAACAATTTAGGATTAATTATTGTGGACGACAATCGTTTAATTAGTAGGTTTATTTACATTTGTTTTTAATGTGATCTTGAGTACAGTTACAACAAATGTTGAAAATGTCCACCATTCGTCCGAATACAAGAAGCATTGACACATCGACGCATCGATTCACGGACACGTTCAAATACGCCAGGCGTATAGCGGATTGTCTCGCAGCCTGTAGTGATACGGTCACGAAGATCCTGAATATCACGCACTGATGTAGCATGTACGATTGTTTTTAAATGTCCCCATCAAGTAAAAGAAAAGAAGCTCAGAAAAGAAGCTCTAACTCCTGAAAAAAGCGTTTCCGCACCCGTGTTCATATAACATTTTTTCATTCTTTTGGTGTGAGGAATATCTCCCTAAATTTTGGCCGTACCTTTTTAGAGCACCCTGTATATCCGGTTTTCTAAGATGTTAAACGTGGACCCGAGTTAGTTACGTATTAAACGTGATTGACCCAAATAAACAACCACTAATTAGCGTCGGACAGACCGAAGTAAAACATACTTAACGTTGACCTGGTTCTGCCCACACGAAACTGTTTTTCAAGGCACCTAATCATATTAGGATTTACTTCACCCTCCGTCACGTTTCACTAATTCAATTTTTAGGGTTACACAGACGTTATTTCTAAACAATAGCAATATCTGGACATTTATCTCTTCCATTTGGATTTAATTTTTGTTCTTTTCTGACACTTTAATTTTTATTAATAACATATAAATTTTATTATAATATATTTCTAATTTGTAAGAAGAGAAATTTTTAATATTAATCTAGTAAGAAGGGCATCAGATCGTATGCACAAATTTAGAAAAGTGTCTTCCCGTAATCCCATTGCGACGTAAAAACAAATCGCAGAATAATTTCCGTCAAGGTGGTGAGAGATCCCCTGTTCGAGCTAATGATCACCCTCTGCATCGTCCTGAACACCGGCTTCCTGGCGATGGAACATCACGGCATGAGCGAGTCGATACGGCAGGCGCTCAACATCGGCAACAAAGTGTTCACCAGCATCTTCACGGCAGAATGCATCCTGAAGCTCATGGCGTTGAGCAAGGACTTCTTCAACAACGGCTGGAACAATTTTGATTTGATCATCGTTTCTGCGTCGCTTATCGATTTAACGTTCGAGCTGGTGGACGGCCTGTCGGTGATACGCGGTCTCAGGCTGCTACGCGTTCTAAAGCTCGCGCAATCTTGGACGACCATGAAGGTCCTCCTCAGCATCATCATCTCAACAATAGGCGCGCTTGGTAATCTGACCTTCGTGCTAGTGATCGTGATTTATATATTCGCTGTAATCGGCATGCAGCTGTTTAGCAAAGACTACACCCTGGACAAGTTCTATCCGGATCCGGTGCCGCGATGGAACTTCAACGATTTCTTCCATTCGTTCATGATGATATTCCGCATTCTGTGTGGCGAGTGGATCGAGCCACTGTGGGACTGCATGCGCGCGGAGAGGGACGACGGGCCGGGCACGTGCTTTGCGATCTTCCTGCCGGCCCTGGTGATGGGCAACTTTATGGTCCTCAACCTCTTCTTGGCCTTGTTGCTCAACAGCTTCAATTCCGAAGAATTAAAGCAGAAGAAAGAGGAGGTCGGCGAGGAATCGAAGCTTGCACGTTCATTCGATCGCATACGGTCGATCATGCGCAAGCAAAGGCATCGGAGAGAGAACTCCGAGAACGAGAAGAACATCCGGCTGGAGCAGATCGTGCGTGAGGTGATGGACAAGTCCGACAAGGAGAAGTACGCGATCCAGGAGACCATGCTGAGCCTTCCCAAAGACAATATTTATAATAGATCGTATCAGGAGAGTCTCAATCAGCCGGTCTTCACGTACGATCCGATCTATCGTCAGGCCACTCTCACCACCTACAGCCAGAGCAGTCAGGAGACAGTCAAGGAGAACAAGAAGCTGGCCGAGAAGGGCAACAGCAACGAGACCAATCCCGAGGAAAGTATAGAGCTGGAGGTGCTCAAGGATGTCAATCCGGACGAGGAAGTAGCCATGCTGCCGGAGGAGAAGCCGGTCATTCAGAAAGACGAGGGTATAGGAAAACGTCCTTGGCACGCCCTTGTAAGTTACGTGGACGAGCTCACAGTCGGAGGCAGAAGAGACAGTAAGGGAAGATATATCGACGGGATGGGCTCGTTTCCCGGATTCGGCAGAAACAAGCAGCGCAAGGAGCCACTTGATTGCTTTCCCCAGCACTTCTACCAGAAGTAAGATGTATTTCTGGTTTCATTTATCGACAATTTAAAATAATATAAAATAAAAACGTTGCGTATCTACTGAAATTATTTATGACGGAAATCAAAATTAGATTGACAATTACATTTTAAGAACTCACACTTATAAAGATTATACATATATAAAAATTATATATATAAAGATTATATATACTATATAAAGAAATAAATTCACCCAGGATTCAAAATTTATTTATTCAGAATTCTTATTTGCTTATTTGTTTGTTTTTTCATTAAATGTTTTTGATTGCAGTTGATAATGTTGATGAATATGATTGTTTAGGTGTAGCTGTATCAATCGTTGCCTCGCCACGGACCTCGGCAAGAAGTGGATAAGGGTTCGTACGGTCGTCCTGTCGGTCGTGGACACGCCCGCTTTCGAATGGATGATCCTAGTTTTAATTTTTGCATCTTCCATAACGCTGTGCTTCGAGGACATCTACTTAGACGACAATCCTTTTTTGAAGAAGATTCTCTATTGGACCAATCTTGGCTTCTGCGCACTTTTCAGCGTCGAGATGCTCCTGAAATGGCTAGCCTTAGGCTTCTGTAAATACTTCACCAGTTTCTGGACAATCCTGGATTTTATAATCGTTTTCGTAAGTACGATCAGAGTCTCGCGCCTAATCGGTGTAAAATGCAAACCTGTGTGCGATTGCATACCTGTGGCATGAAATGTGTTTGTCGATTCCTTTTGCTTGCCTTCAGGCATTATGTATTGGTATTCAGAGTGAGCCATCTAACTTTATAAATAACTTACAATTTTTATTGCTAACAAAAATTATAAAATGTTTATTGTATATTAAATGAAATAATTCGTGTTAATATAGGTACGTATTCTTTTTGAAACTTTTAATGATTATTAAGTTTTTGGATTTAGCAATTTCTTGAATTTATGTTTATAATGAAAATTGTAACAATTATTGTATGTCGTGAACTTAGATGGTTAACTCTTGTACATATGATAAAAAAATGATATGAAGCAATTGAAATTATATATTGGATGAAACACGCGTAATAATTGTTTGAACGTTGTTTCCGTGTTCTTTTTTTATGTGTTTTATGTGTGGCCCCGTGGATCCAGGTATGTTGAAAGTTATATGTCTCAGCTTCCATTTGTATCGCGTTTATTTAAAATGATATTTACCACAAACGCATGTTATATACATTGTTTTTTTTATTAATTATACATGGGTCACCAAATGGATAATGTTTGCATCATTGATTCAACTCGCATATGCATGAAAGAAATAATTAATCAAACAAAAAGAAACATCTATGTATTAAAATATGATATTAACAAAATATTTTCTGATTTCTAATAAATTATAGTGTTTGCATTTGTAAAAAAAGTTTTATAAATAACGTGTATTATAAATATATTAATGAATGTAAATTGATATTTATTAATATATGTATATATTACGGTTTCAACCCAGATAGAGAAATTCTCAACCCAAAGAATTCTTTAAAAATTTTCCAATTATGAAATAAATTCTTTTTCCATCCTATTTCTGTTCTAAAAATACTCTTAAGATTTTAAAAATAATTCATTTTTAAATGTCACCAATTCTGAACCCTTTTTTAGATACAATTCTTTTTATACTCTATAAGAATACTATTGGAGAGGAATTATTTTTTAGTTCATTTCGAAAAAATTACGCTAATTCATAAAGAATTTAAAAAAGTGAATCCTTTTTGAATTCATAACGATCACCTGTGCTATCTGGAAAGATATACTGCTGCATGCATTATAATACAGGAATTATTTGTACATGCAGTGTCTTCAGGGATGTAAAAATGTCTTTATTCTTTTCATGCACATATAGTTCGCATGCTTGCTGTTCAGTGTAGCTTGTAAATTTAATTTCCTGCACAATTTCTTTACAATTCTTTGCATAAGGATTCCATTATTTAATATTTATTCGCAATTCAATTGCGCACTATATACAAGAAGTTTCTTATTTCAATTAAAAGTCAAATATGATAGACAAAGCATTTATTTATTTTAATTTTCTATATACATATATAGCTTCATTCTCGATAGATTTTTTAGAACGCTAGTGCAATTATGTTTATAATAATTAGTAGACTATTCTTAAAAATAGATGATTTCTAAGTTTTTCTTTATCTTTTTTCGTCACTATATCATACACAAATGCCAAGTACAAATATATTATTTAAAAATTAATTTATCAGAATCGAAGAATCTAACTTGCATGAATTTCTTCACGTGAAATTAATAAGCAACGTTGGGACTATAAATTACACTTTCTTTCGAACAGGTATCCATGTTTAGCCTTTTGATAGAAGAAAATGAGAACCTTAAAGTATTACGATCACTGAGGACACTACGCGCCCTGAGGCCGCTAAGGGCGATCTCGAGATGGCAAGGCATGAGGGTAAATATCGCGCAATAGACAAAAAACTCTACTTACGAAAACCTTATTGAAACACGAACGATATAATACCACGCAAACGCGGTTGTTGCGTATCACTGATTTTTCTTCCCGGCTCGCAGATCGTAGTGAACGCGTTGATGTATGCGATACCTAGTATATTCAACGTGCTCCTCGTCTGTCTCGTGTTCTGGCTTATTTTTTCGATAATGGGCGTCCAGTTCTTCGGCGGCAAGTTCTTCAAGTGCGTCGACGAGTACGGAGAAATGCTGGATATTTCGGTAAGTGTCCCTTCGTTCCAATCTGAATCAAAGAGAGATTCGGCCAGACACGAATCTAAATTTGTTATAATTAAATTGTAACACAATTTAATTTTTCGATTAGACAATAACATTGAAATATTTAAATTGGAAACTATTCGTATACAGTCGCTTTTGTGAAGCAGTATTAATTTCATTGCATATTTAGTAATAATATACCAGTATCAATTCTATTAATTATACAAATTATCAGTTTTAATCATAATAGTCAAATCTGTGCGATAATAATATATTCTTCCGACATGATTTGATATACCAATCTGATTATTATGATTTAATATTAATTCGGGACTGGCCTCATTACATTTTTCTGACGCAACCATTTCGATTTTAGATAGTGAATACCAAGGAAGAGTGTTTCGGCAAGAACTACTCCTGGGAGAATAGCAAGATCACTTTCGATCACGTTGGCATCGCTTACCTGGCTTTGTTTCAAGTGGCGACCTTCGAAGGATGGATGGAGGTGATGGAGGACGCTGTGGACGCGAGGGGGGTGGATCTGCAACCGCAGAGGGAGGCGAATCTGTACGCCTACTTGTACTTCGTCATATTCATCGTCTGCGGTTCATTCTTCACGCTCAATCTCTTCATCGGAGTGATCATAGACAATTTCAACATGCTGAAGAAAAAGGTGAGCGTTAGTTTGGTGAAATCTTTAAAATATTATTCCATATTTTTGGTCGTGTGGGAGATATTTCATTTCATCACTTTAACGTGCAAAACAAGAGTAATTATTTGCGTCATATAATCACAGAAAGTTTGATATAAAGTAAAGAAAAATATTTATTAATGGATAGTTAACTTTTTTGGCAAAATGTTCATGCAGTTACATGCGAAGATTATTTAACATCGAAGAAAGATATCTTTGCATGATGGCCGCTGGTCAAGGAAAACCTGGAAATCAGGGAAATGTCAGGGAATTAAAAAAATGGTCAGGGAAATCAGGAAAAATTCAGGATTTTTAATTAGTCAGGAAAACGAGAAGAAACAAAGCTTACTCCATAATTAAAGAACCAAAGTTCAAAGAATATTTTTTTCTCACATGGTGGGAATTCTTAATGGTGGAAAATTTGAAGAAAACTATTGACTAAATGTGAGTAATGTTCGCTGTAAACGTTTATGCAACAAAATTTTTTTAAAAATTAATCCTGTTGTTAATTTCTATGACTTAGTTGTATAAATACAATTTTCCATCACCATTAAACAGATTTTAAACATGTTTTTGAGTACCGATTAATTCGGAGCTTTATTAATTAGTTCTTGGCACTTGACTATTAATTTGAATTTTAGTCAGGGAAAAATTATAATCTTGTCAGAAAAAATCAGGGAAAAGTCAGGGAATTTTTTTGCTCTTTTTAGTGGCCACCATGCTTTGAGATATTAGATTATTTAACACTTGATCTTTTAATGGTTGATGAAAACACTTAAACTTGTTATTAAGTATTATTTTTTGACGTGTAGCAAAGTGTGTTTCTTATTCTCGGATTCCTATAAAATTTATGTGACTAAACTGTAGAATAATATAAAACGACGATTTTTCTTTCAGTACGAAGGTGGGGTGTTAGAAATGTTTTTGACCGAGAGTCAAAAACACTACTACACTGCCATGAAAAAACTCGGCCGTAAAAAGCCGCAAAAAGTTATAAAACGTCCGATGAACCAATTCCTCGCGATGTTCTACGACCTGTCCAATTCTCGCAGGTAATTGTATAATGCTTTATGGCAAAGAGAAGCGCACTGAAACTTTGAGCAAAGAATTGTGTTGCTTATAATTGTTTCTGTCGATGGTCGTGCAAATTAATGTCAGTAATAACACTTTGGCGACCAACTTTATTCTTTATCATAATCTCGCGACAATTAAAGATCTCAGCCTTTTTTGTAAAAAGCATTATTATATCTAAACTATAACTTCATTTTTTGAGTCGTGAGAAATAACTTTCTCTTTTAAGTAGAAAGTTAAATATAAAGTTTTTATTTATTTATATTACATTTGATGTAACATATATTTATAATTTTTATAAATACTATTTTTCTACTACAACATCGTTCTCTTCATGAAGTCTTTTTATTATTATTGCAACCATATAGTGACTCGATTTAAAACACTTTTATCTTCGAAATTTCGTTATCTAATAAAAATTCTTATTTTTATCTCAATAGTACACGGAAAAAACAATAAGGTTGCCACAACCACAATAATAGTAACATTTAGTACAACCACGTCCTGTGGTTGTCACATTCACATTGTTTTGTGTAGTGTATCTATATATGTTTGTTTCAACATTCACTATGTTTGCTGTACTAAATGCATATAGTTGCCTTCACATCAATGTGAATGTGACAACCACAGGACGTGGCTGTACCAAATGTTACTATTATTGTGGTTGTAGCAACCTTATCGTTTTTTCCGTGTAAGAATATATTAACAAAATTATCATCTCAAGCTTAATTCTGTATATTATATTTCTAAAATTATTATCTCAGGCTTAATTCTATATGTACATTATATAACGCCTTGCGTGTTAACTTTCTTCGTCACAAATCTAATTCGGTCGAGACAACTGCTTGGTGCCAAAGTGTTAATCTTGCTTCTTTTAACGCAATAAAATGCACGTGTGTATTATTCGTTGCAATATGAATGCGTAGAAATGGTGCGGTCAAAACGACGTAAACAGTATCGTGCGAGTTCGATGTGGCGGTCGTACTGTGGAGCACGCGTTCGATCGCAGTGCAGCGCGAGCAATGCGGCAGGTGTATATTTCCCTTGCAATTCACAGACATCTTAAATTAAATTGTTAACTAGCAAGCAATCCTTTGGGTCCTTGCTTTTGGTGTTTTAATTAGCATTTGATGCTAATTAGTACTTGGTGTCTCTTGAAATTGGACTCGCCAAGTATATATATGTATATTAAATTCCTTTACGGCAATTCGCGGTTGTATGTTAACGGTTTAACACAAGCACAGATGTCTGTGGCGCAAATTGTTATTAATAGAGTAGTTTCAAACAGCTACACGACTGCACCTCCTCGTTGCTCACGCCACTGTGCTTGGATGTGTGTTTCACAGAATTCCCATCCATGTGTTTTATTAAGATCCGCGGTCAGGGTCGTATAAAAGTTCTCGCAGATTGCTATCGTATTATCGTTCATCAGCGATCAACAGCGCACAAGTAAAAAATAAGAAGATTGAAAAGAAAAAAAGATACTGTAACATTTAACATTAGAATAGCCTTCTGGATCTACAAAACTATTATTATCTTCAACTTGATCATTCATCAACGATAAGAAGACAACTTTAGATCGCGAAAAGGCGAGGTAAGAAGAAATATATTTTACTATATTTTGAAAAATACTTCTTTAATTTAACCGTCCCATTTTTTCAATGGTTCTATATTACATTATATATAATTTTCTTATCAATAAAACTTCTATGATATTAATTTGTTGAGAGCTTTATTTTTGTACAAACCGGATTGCTTTTATGCATAAAATTTTATTTTTGAATAATATCACGGGGAACTTTCTAAAATCGCTGAAATATATTATAACGCAGAGGAGATCTCTCCCTTTCTGTATATATATATTCTCAGTTACCAGATTTAATACAATAGATAGTTTGCACACACATTCGTTTTTTGTGCAGTAACATTTTTCTGCCCGGACCTCTGCGCAAGCATTGTAATATGTATACAAATCGCCGTGACACAGTGCGTGAATTTCCTTTTCAGCTTCCAGAGGAGGCAAGACCGCGGAAGATAAATGCTGCTACTCTACAATCCGTTTCTCGGAGTAATGGAAAATCGATACCCAAAGGACATTAACGCTCGCCGCCTCTAAATTGTAGATACACAATGTCGGTGTATAGTGATACAACTGTACATAATAGACGAGATAAGCTGCAAGCTGGGAGCTTACGTAAACGCCGTAACTTTATAATTCTGCACGCGGGGATTGGACACTCTCTCCTCTCGTAAAATCCATGCAAATGCAAAATTAGCTGCACAATAGCGGAATGTGGAATTATTGCAACGGTCTCGATGTGAATTACAAAAGATAAAAAAATCTCATTATTTTAATTAAACATTTTTATCAAGCTTACAATTACACGTTTGTCGACATACCGTTACATGTAATACATATTTTTGTCACGGTTAAGAAAGACTTGAAATTATTTACATATATCTGTACAATTTTTGCCCCTTTTCCGGGAGACTGTTTTATTTCGACTCTTTAAGAAAAGCGAATGAACGCTAAAGTTAAACATATTTGTCCCATGTACCGCCAGCAGATACTATTTATGTCATTTTTACCGCACGAATGTTATAAACGTGCATGCATCGCTTTGATACTGCAAGAAGAATAACGATAAATTACTGAGCGATTTACGGGTTTATCGTGAGAGGGAATACGATCTGATCTTCCGTATGACTTTCCAGATTCGAAATAGCTATCTTCGTTTTGATATTTCTCAACATGCTGACGATGGGGATCGAGCACTACAATCAGCCGCATCCCATCTTCTTCGTCCTCGAAGTGTCGAACGCGTTTTTCACGACCGTTTTCGGCCTGGAGGCGATCGTCAAAATAGTAGGTCTACGTTATCATTACTTCACGGTGCCCTGGAATCTGTTCGACTTCCTGCTTGTGTTGGCGTCCATCCTGGGTATTCTGATGGAAGACATTATGATAGACTTCCCTGTGTCCCCGACGCTCTTGCGAGTCGTGAGGGTGTTCAGAATCGGCAGAATCTTGAGGCTCATCAAGGCCGCGAAAGGTATCCGCAAGCTGCTCTTCGCCCTTGTCGTCAGTCTTCCAGCGCTCTTCAATATCGGGGCCTTGCTAGCCCTGATCACGTTTATCTACGCCATCATCGGCATGTCTGTTTTCGGGCATGTCAGGAAGCAAGGCGCATTGGACGATATGGTCAGTTATATTATAGAACACTTATCTTTATGAATTAAATAAATTTATTATCATGAAATCAACGTATGTCGACGGTTTTGTACGTAAATCTAATATACGATATATAATAAGTAAATAATTAAATGTACTGCATACTTTCTAATAGAAACTTTTAATATATATACATATATAATAGATATTTATATTATATTTTAAAATATTAAGTTTAGAATACAACAACTTTTTATTATATTATTTTATATTAGTGTTATTATATCTTTTTCCAATTAATGTTATATTTGCGCATTCTAAGATAGAACTAATTGTAAGATCTTCCTGATTTATTTCAATTTATAGATTTATAGAAAAAAGTATTAGTATCAGGAGGAAAATATTTTTAATTTATCTTATTAACAATTTATTAAAATTAATGTCTTGCTTCGCAGGTGAATTTCGAAACCTTCGGTAGAAGTATGCAGCTGCTGTTCCGTTTGATGACTTCGGCTGGATGGAACGACGTGTTAGAGTCGCTGATGGTGCAACCACCTGAATGCGATCCCACCCCGAACAGCCGACAGATGAACGGAGATTGCGGATATCCTTTGCTAGCGATCACGTACTTCACATCGTTCATCATCATTAGTTACATGATAGTTATCAATATGTACATCGCCATCATTTTGGAGAACTTTAATCAAGCCCATCAAGAAGAGGAGATTGGTATTGTCGAGGATGATTTAGAGATGTTCTACATCCGATGGTCGAAGTAAGATTATTATTCTCTTTACTATTTATTCTGGAGAAGAACTTCTCATTTGATAAGTCATTTTACATAAAATGTTTGAAATTGTTCAGTCATGTGTTTTCAAAAATACTAATTTAATAGTATTCATATATTTAATTTAATAGTATTTCAATTTTTTAACACCATATTAAAATGGAAATTTAATGATAGATAGTATAATGGCAATCTCACCGCAGTTTTGAATTGAAATTTTCGTTTTTTTAGGTACGATCCGCATGCAACTCAATTTATCAGCTTCGCGCAGTTGAGCGACTTTATAGCGAGCCTGGACCCGCCGCTGGGAATATCAAAGCCGAACATAGTAGCATTGGTCAGCTTTAATCTTCCCATCGCAAAGGGTAACAAGATTCATTGTCTGGACATCCTGCACTCGCTCGTCAAGCACGTTCTCGGACACGTCGAGGAATCGGACGACTTCAGGAAGCTGCAGGAACAGATGGACGTTAAGTTCAAGAAGCAGTTTCCGACCAGAAAAGAATTGGAGATAGTGTCTTCCACGAGAATCTGGAAGCGGCAAGACAAAGCTGCCAGGTTGATTCAACGTTCCATAAAGGAGTTCATTGCGTAAGTACGACTAACCTTTAATTGGACAAATGATATATATATAACTCCTTGTAGAATTTAGATAACTTTTCATATATTAAGAAAAACGAGAATTATATTATTCAGTTTATTTTAATATTAAAATATTAAAATTTAAAATGATAATTACAATTAGTAATACTCATAAATAACAATCAACATGCAGATTTTATCTCATTTTTTAATTTGTCTTTCTTCTAGTACACCAATTCATGTTTATCACAATTTTTACAATATTAGAATTCTTCATATAATTTTTCAAAATTTTTATGTAAATTTTAGAATTTTTCAGAACTTCTGTATAATTTTATAACTTTTTAGAAAATTTCTCTGATTTTTTATACGAATTGGAACACTTTTCAGAAATGCTGAGAAAGTCTGTATCTTTTCTAAAATTCTTCATATATGTGAATTCTGAAATGTTCTAAGATTTCTAAGATTTCTCATTCTATTATTTCTGAAGAAAGCTTACAAAATCTGAAAAAGTTTAATCTGTGTGAAGTTAGCCGCCCAATGTCAAAATTTCAAAAATTTTTTTTGCAAACTTTGCCCATCGTTTGCCCACGAATGCCCCGTTAGAATTTTTGTTTGCCCCCCTCTAGTTCAAAAGTTATAAGCTTAAGCAATTCAATTTTGGGGGGCCAACTTCACACTGCCCCCTAATATTGAAAAGTTTTCTTTTCGCAAACGTTTGCCCGCGAATGTCCCGTCGGAATTTTTGTTTGCCCCCTTCTAGTTCAAAAGTTATAAGCAATTCAATTTTTGGGGGGGGCAATTTCACACTGGCCCCCCCAACTAGAGGGAGACAAACAAAAATTCCAACGGTGCATTTATATGGGCAAACGATGAGCAAACGTTTGCAAAAAGAAAATTTTTGATTTTTCGACATTGGGGGCTAACTTCACACAGGTAAAAGTTTAAGATATTTTTTCTGAAATCTTCATAAATTTAAAACATGACAAATTCTTAAAAATATTATGAGATAGGAGAATTTTTTCACCAAAGTAATTACAACTGTTTGGCAGAAAAAATGTTTTACTAAATATACAATACACAATTAGTGTACATAAGAAATAGTAAGTAGCAAAATGGTCTCGATGCACGCGCAGGATGAAGAGGGAGCGCGAAAGAATCGCTCAGGAGGTGGACTCGCAGACGCAGACTTCGAGCCCGGGTGGCGTGGACGGTAGGGGCGGGGGTGGATGGAGCGGTAAGCTGTCGGCCTTGCTGCACGTGCATCGGGGTAGCCGGGCTAGTAGCCGCAAGTCCTCAAGGGCCAGCGACGCCAGCGATCTCAGCGAACTCGGCACCGCTTCGGCGTGGCTGTTCCCGAATCTTCCTCTGCTGTTGCTCTCTGGCGCCACCGGAACCCACGAGGACCTGCAACCCCCGGCGTTGACCGTGTCCCGTCCTTCACCAACCGCCGATCAACCATCCGCAGCCTCCAGCTCCGGCTCGGACTCCCACATTACCGTCAGGTTGGTTTATTCTCGCATAGCGACGAGATAATCCTTGGAATTATTCAAAACTCTCTTCTTAAATGTTAAATGATTAAGTACTTTATCACTTTAAGGGAATATTCTCGCTTTTAGTACCATTTTTATACTCTTTTTTTAGGATTTTTCTTGGAAAAAATATAAAAGAAATAAAGTTAAAACTTGGTACATTTATTCTTTGATATTCAAATGTTCTTTACAAATGTTTTCTTTACAAACATTATAAAAGATTTTTTAAGCAATTATTTGCAAATCTGTATAGACATGTCAAAAAAATACCGGCTCACTGTTACCATGATTTAAGGTGCAGAAATTATCGAAAACAAAAAATTTAAAAAAATTTTTTAAATTTATATAAGTGTAGTTCTCTTGCGCGCGCGCGTCCGACCTACAACCAAATTAAAAAATTAATTTTTGCAAAAATGGCAAAGTTTTGAAAAAAATTCGATTCTTTCGCTTTTTTTGAGATTCTTCCTTACCGGAAAAATCGAAAAGTTGAAATTTTTATTTGATTGTAGGTCAGACGAAAGACAAAAATGTTGTGAATATCTCCTAAAAATTTTGATTCAATCGGGTTAAAACTACACGAGTTATTGTGGCAACAATTTTGAAAAATGTTTTTAAAAAACGCGTTTAAAATTTTACAAACAGTTTACACGTTAATAAAAATTTTGTCAAGTCTCTTACCTCTGATCTGCTATATTCTACAAAGTTCAAACTATTAAAAAATGCCAAAGAAACAAAATCGATTTTTTGAAACCCAAAAGTGAGAATACCTCCTTAAATTGATTAAGGTTGATCAATTTATTTATCAATTGAGACAAACTATATATGTTAAATGCCCGTCTCTCTTTGTCAGTTTTCCCGATTATATAATGCAAATGTGTGATTGCGAATTAATTTATGCTATATGAAATAGAGATAGTTGTTATTGAAAAATATAAATTCGAAAAAATTAAAATTCTCATATTTAATTTTAATTAATTGCGAAGGATAAGATACACACACGATCGTATTGGCCTGAGGAGTTTGTACATATTAACAGTTGTATAAATTACCGATACATATCGTAGTATAATTAATTCTTACACAATATGCCACACTCTGTACATAAAATTAATCTAGTTTCTTTCCCTTTCAAAACTCCTCAGGCAAGAAAACGAGCAGGTAAAAGCTGAACTTATACTTAGAATTCTTCAAATTTTAGCATTTGATTTTTACGCTATATGAGATGAGAATTCTATTAGCGGTTGAAATACTGCATACATTTATCGTCAGGAAATACATAGATTTGTTTGCCATTTAATTCGTAGCCATGAAATTAGTACGCTACAAAGTATAGCGTTGTAAATGCAAAAGTACAACATAAACGTTTTAGCGGATTATAGTAAGTAAATACGTTAGCAGAGATTAGAAGGTGATAGAAGCTCGTTGCGCATAATCTACATTCTCGTAATAGTACATTACATGATTATAATTCATCATCACGCTTATCGATTTGTAATTGTAGTTGAATAAAAGAGTTGGTATTATTGTTACTACATTAATGCGACATTTGTTAGATACATCATTAGCGTAATTTTAACAGCATTATGTCATATTTCAGTCTAGCGGGCTTAAAATAAGACATTTTCTTCAATCGGGATATGCAATTTCGAATTTTTTGCATGTTACATCTGTAATAATTTCATAGTAGAAAAGTCCAATTTTGTACAAATGAGGAATTGTTTTATTCACATCATTGCAAGGAGTATATCGTTGTTGTTTTATTTATCATACGTTGCCTTCTACACAACCCTGGTAAAAGCTTTTCTTGGAATTCTTATATAATTCAAATTAAAATCGAGAAGGGCCTAAACAGTCATAGCTGGATCTTATATAATTTTTCAGAATTTCTATATAAATTTGATAACTTTTTTAAAAAATGTTAAATTTTTTATACGAATTGAAACATTTTTCAGAAATACTGTGAAAATGTAAAAAGATATGAGAAAGTATATATCTTTTCTCCAGAATTCTTTGTATATATAAATTCTAAAATATTCTAAGATTTCTCATTTTATATAATTTTCGAAGACAATCTGAAGAAGTTTAATATTTATTTTTTTAGAAATGCTTAGAAATTTAAAATATGACAAATTCTTAAAAATATGAGATATAATAATTTTTCGCCAGGAAAGTTGCAGACATACGTGCAGAGATTTTCTTACACATTCAACTATATCTTCATAATTATTCGTCATGCGACATTCTCCAGATATCCTGCAAATATTTTGTAACGTTCGAGGTTTGGGCTCGTAGAGAAAAAACTCGAATACATCCTATAAGTATTGCAGAGTATGGAAAGTTAATTTTTAAGAATAATTATAGTTACTGTTACTCGTTACCGAGTCAAAAAAGTAACTAGTTACCGTTACTAGTTACTGATTCTCAAAAGTAACTCGTTACCGTTACCGTTACTTAAAAAGTAACGATTCGCTACTTTTTTCGTTACTTTTTTTATGCTATAACGAGACTAAATAAACAAACTAAATATATAAAAAATTTGCAGACTAAATAAAAAATTCACTTTTGTAATATTTTTTGTTAAAATAATAATAAAAGCAACAAAATTTTTTAATTTAAATTCAAAAGGCCATAAAAAATTTAAGAAGAAAGATTTTATAAAAAATCTTTCGCAATTAAAAAAATTTTGATTGTCATTAAACTTATAAATAAAGCCAAATTTATACTTCTTTTGTACCTTCAACTTTATGTTTAAAAATTTTAATACGATAATTTCAAACTTAAAATTGTTCTTAATATGTATGAAACAACAAAGATGATCTAGATCTAGGATATAAGATTATTTGAATAATCTGGATCAGGATATAGGATTACCTGAATAATATATAAAACTACAAGGATTACGTAGGATTACCAAAGTAACGATAAAAGTAACTGTTAAATTCGTTACCGTTACAGTTACAAAAAGAAGTAACGCCGTTACCAGTCCGTTACGGAAAAAAGGTAACGGTAACGGCGTTACAAGTAACGCGTTACTCTCCAACCCTGAAGTATTGTATACCGATGGGCGTATTATTGTATAATACAAAAACCAAGAACGTTAACACAAGGGTTCGCTTTCTGTCTAGATCGCTGGGCCCCACGCTGGGCCGGCAGGATGCAGTGGAGAGGTATCCGGAGGAGGACATGCTCAGCCCACCGACGTCGAAGCGCAGCTCCCTGCGGCCGAGCGGCACCACCCTCTCGCTGAACACGCTGCAGCGGGACATCAAGGAGGCGTTCAACCGACGATGCGGCAGCCTGAGACGGCGGGCGCCGCCGCCGGAGCCGGTCCAGCTGCCGGTCGAGAGTATCGACGTGAGTATCCTGGTGACGGAGCCCAGTCCGGAGAACACGGCACCGCCCTTGAGGCCGCCGCTGATCAGGCAGCAGTCGGAGGCGACGGTGGTGCACGTGCTGGTGCACCGGGAGAGCGAGGAGTACCAGGACACGCCAGACGATAGCTGATCCTAGTCGACGACCACCACGTCGGACAGCGACAGCGGCGCGACTCAGTGATAATACATACGTAGACGTATACATTATATACATATATGTAGACTTTTCACACAGCGCAGATATAATTCTAGATAGGGCGATAATCCGCATGGCTTCTTCGGGGCGAATCTCCTCGAGATGGAGAGCGACGTGTGCGTGTGTTGTGTGCGTGGGTACGTATGTGAGTGCCGTGTGCGTCGTCGAAGTGTCGGATGAGACTTTGTACGTAGCGATGGTTCTCGGCCGACTCGAGAAGAGAGACTAAGGACAACCGTAGATCCTTATTGAGATTTGATAATCAGCTGCTTACTCAGAAAACTATTCTCTTAGGAATGCGATACCACTTTGTTCAATCTGCGATGTTTACTTAAAAATGTGATTAGGATTAATCACAGTATCCCAGGTAGCACATGTTGGTTCCATATACGTTTTATAAACGTATATATAGTTTCATAACCGTAAAGGACCAAATAAAAACGTTGTACCAGAAACGTTTCTGAAACCATAATTTATGAAACGTAGTTTTACCGTTTCTATACAGTTAGGAAAGATTTATTTTTTCTATTGTAAATATATACATATATGTATGTATGTATGTATTTATTGTGTATCCCCGTAGGGCTTACAAGGCGTTTTTTTATGAGGAACGTACCCAAACCTCCTACATATCTCATTTCCCTATGCCTGGCCATTTTACGACCTCACAATTGTATCTTTACCCTCCCTCCCCATACTCCTCTTCAACCCATTTCTTCTTCCGTTTCTATCACGACTCCGTCCTTCATCATCCTTCCTCCTTCCCGTCTCAGCTCTT
>NJRP01000493.1:59456-73162 GCA_003063835.1 Aphaenogaster floridana | reverse complement strand
TATCATTTTATCCTTGTTTAACATTCGCTGAACAACAAGGATAAAATGATACATCTGCGGCAGCCAATGGCCGCGTTCAGCAGAAAAAGCAGCTTTGCAACTGTTGTAAGATTCGTTAATATGATTGGTTCTTGCCCTTGGTTCCTTCTGGATCTAAGTGTATAAACCAATCATGTTAAAGAATCTTACAACAGTTGCAAAGCTGCTTTTTCTGCTGAACGCAGCCATTGCGTAAACGAATGCACCGATATATTCGGGCGTTGGAGAGAGAGAAAGCAAAGATGCTGAGTGCAAAAAGTGCAAGCAACGCGAACAGACCTAATTCACTGACGCGCCAAAATGGCGCGCAGTACGAAAGAGGAGATCGAAAAAAGAGGTTAGGTGGCCCACGGATCCGCGGCGGATCATAACCTTGCGACCGCGAAGTTGTCGCGAATGAAATTCGGATTAGTTACTTGGAGATGACGCACTAAGGGATATTGTCGGCCAATATGTTCTCGCGAATCATCCGGAACGTCCTCACGTCGAATGTCTCCGCGTTGTTGAGGCAGCCTCTGCGCGAGGTCGAAGGCCGGCGGCCGTTAAGTCGCGCTATTCACACCAGCCAACAACGGAGTAAAAAGAATGACAAGAAGGATGGCAAACCGTCGGCCCTCGTGCTCCATGCTTTCGCGAACACCGAGAATAAGGAGAAAGAGGCCTACCTGGAAATCCTGCGCCAGTACAAAAACAACAACGATATAAGACGCGGTCACGTGGAGTTCATTCAGGTCGCCCTGAAGTACATGGACGAGTTTGGCGTGAACCGGGACCTGGCGGTGTACAAATCCCTGCTGGACGTGCTACCCAAGGGCAAGTTCGTCCCCCAAAATTTCTTCCAGACGATGTTCATGCACTATCCCAAGCAGCAGTACGTCGCCGTCGAGCTGCTCTGCAAGATGGAGCACAACTGCGTGATGCCGGACGTGGAGATGCAGGAGATGCTGCTGAACATCTTCGGGACGCACGGACTGCCGTTGAAGAAGTTCTGGAGAATGATGTACTGGATGCCCAAGTTCGCCAACCTGAATCCCTGGCCCTGCCCCAGACCGGCGCCCAAGGATCCACGGGTGCTCGCCAGGCTGGCGATGAGTAAGATATCCAGCGTGGACGTGCAGACCAATATTACGGACTTCGAGACCAAAGACGTGGAGGACGCCATCGACGATACGTGGATTGTATCTGCAATGAGTAGCTCGCAAGAGGAGCTGTTGAGAATGCAGTCTCCTAATACTCCGATTTTTGTCGAAGGACCATATACAGTTTGGGTTGCGGATCAGTGTATAGATTATTTCATCCTGAGGGGAGTGGCCAAAGAGAAGAAGAATGTTTACGAAAATCCTGATGGTAAATAATCACTAACTAAATCGCCTACTAATTTAGGTCATTATTTCAGTGTGTTACTATCAGTGTGTTTACTACCTGGGAAAATCTGCAAAACCTGGAATTTTCAGGGAATTTCTTTTTTACTTTTCTTTTTTAAAATCTCTGATTTTCATGGAATTTTATTGGTGCTCAAGGAAATTTTTGAAATTTTATTTTTAAATATAAATTCTCTCTCTTTCTGAAAAAGATTTTTAAATCATTTTTTCTTGATAATGCAAAATATGGGCAATTGATTAGCAATAAATGTAGCATACACATCCGCGTACACATACATACACATATGCTTACAAATTATAGATCGGTTTTCCTGCTAATAGAACAATTCATGAGATGTTCTAAAGAATGGCAGGTAGAAAAACATGGGGATTATTAGCTATTTATTGTTAAAATGTATTTAGTTTCCTTATCCTCTTATAATTGTACACTTATATTGTACATATTCTTGTGTGACGAGTTTTTATAAAAAATCAAAGTAACAGTAGAAGATAGTACACAGCAGAACTGATACTATACTGTAGTGAGCCTTCCATATACTATCCTATAGGTTTTGCGGCTCCAATTGTAGAAAAAGTAGACAGTTTCGTGGAAGACTATAAGAAGAAGAAACATTAAAAAGCGCATATAATAAGATAAATTTATTTCAAAGTTGCATTAAAAAATTCTTTAAAAAAATCTTACCTGGAATTTTTAATAATAAAAATACCTGGAAAATCCAGAAATTCTCAGGGAATTTTTTTACAAGATTTTAATATATATAAACATCAAGTTGTTATAATTATATTATTATATGTCATATAATTACATTATTATATTATATATATAAATAGCATTACTAATAATAATTATTATATTATATATGATATAAATTATTATTATATATATATATATATATAAATATAAATTATTATTACACACGCACACGCACGCACACACACACATACACGCACGCACGCACGCACGCACACACGCACACACACACACACACACACACACACACACACACACACACTATTAATGTGTTAATATTATATTACAATATAATCAATTATATAAATATTTTAATTGCATACTGTACTATTTCTACTGTATTATTATTTACAAATATTCAAGCAAAGCTTGTTAAATACTGATGATCTTTTTTGCAGATGTTTCAAATATTAGAATACCTTTCTGGGATAAGAAAGAAGTAATTCTTGCACCTACGGTCCATGAGCAAGACGACGGCACGTACTTTGCAATGTGCGCTACCGGCACATCCACGAAAGATTCTCTGCTATCCTGGGTACGATGTTTACAAAAGAAGAATCCCATTTTGACTGTAATTCCAGTAGTGTTCAAATTAATGTCGTCTACAAGGGAACAGTTGTACATCAACACTGGTGAAAGCAAAGACAAAATAGTGCAAATGAAGGATTAGTGGAATGATACAAATTGGTAAATTATTAACACCGAACAGTGATATACAATATCACTAATATATTAAATGTATATATTAAACACGCATGACTGTAGATAGCTCTTGTTTGTACATAAAAATATAACATATGGTTTTCATATGGTTGACATTACTTCAATCTATTCAGCATTTTAATTGATTCGATAGATTTATAAATTTATTTAATAATTCAAACCCTACTGATATTTTTACGACTAAAGAGATCGTTTTTACCTGTCGGAAAATATTCCATTATTGATCATGTAAATGTTCCGTTATTGACATAAATACTGCATTAAGAGAACGGGAGAAAGGAGTGGTATGTAAAAGTGAGATACATAATACATAGAAAGTTAATATAATTTATTCTGTGCAGCCACGCGTGTGTTGTTTGGTGCACCTTCCCAGTGATAGGAATCAAAATAATGTATGCTACCGCCGATCAATAGGTCATCACATTGATTCGTTCTGTACTCGTCCACTTTCTATATATATATATAAATACATCGCGATTAAAAAAAAATAGATTTCTGTACAATTTCCGGTATCGTATACGCTACGTGCTGCTTCGGTGATACTGCTTCGTTAATGCGTTAAGTCTAAGCCGCCCTTTAAGAAGAAGACATTGTCTCAATCGCGCGAACAACACCTCGCAAATCAAAAAATACGCATCTCCACCGCGCGGATCCTATATCTATACAAATCTATGATATGTTTCCTAAAGGAACGAATCAAATCTGCGTACGATCTAAATCTCATGCTAAAGAGTCTAATCTTTTTCGTCAAAAAATATACCTCAAAATAATCTCCCCTAAAATATATATGTACTTAGGCTTGGGAAAGTTACTTTGTAGAATTAGTTACAGTTACAGTTACTCAAAAAGTAGCATTGTTGTCGTAACGTTAAGTCGTTACTTTTCAGTTACTTTTCTGTTAATTTCTTGTAATGTTTATGCGCGCGCATTGCCATTTTAAATACAAGAATCTTACATTTCTAAAAATTTCTTATTAAATTATTTTACTTATTATATAAACTAAAAAAAAAACTTTCGATTATATATTATATTATTTCATATATATAGGAAATCACAATTGTTTTAAGATAAAATCAAAATACATTTAATATATAAACTGGATTAATAATTTATAATAAATTAATATGTACACTTAAATCAAAATTATGGGATTAATATTTTTCAATTAAAAAGTTTGCCAAATTCAAACGGTTAAATAAATTTGCAAAAAATCATCATAAACCAATGGTCCGAGGCTTGTTTTAAAGAGTAAAGTTTCAACTTTAATGTTTATATAATAGCTATTCTCGAAGATGATTTATCACTGAGCACTTCATTCTGAAGTTCCGCAGCCCATATGTTGATGAATAAGCTTGAAATATATTAAGTAACTATTAAATTAGTTAGTAGTTTTACCAAAAAATGTAACTAATAATAAGTTAAATTACAGTTATAGATGGGAAGAAGGAACGAAGTTAAGTTACTGTTACAGAAAAAAGTTACTGTAACTGTAACTTCGTTACAAGTAACGAATTACTTCCCAACGTGTATTACTTCCCTGCGTGTATTGCATCGTTCCCTAGTTGCTGCGTGACGTCAAATTTTCTACAAGTAGCGAACGCGACGATCGCGAGCAGTGTAGCTCCTCCCCTGATGAATTTTTTATAGCTTGGCCATCGGTAGGACGTGACTGCTTATATAATGCCGTTTATATTGCTCGTAATCCGCCGATTACGCTATGACACGTGCAGCAAAACCTGTCTATGTCTAATAGCACGACGCAAAATAGCACCTGCTTAGAGCACTAAAAATAGGATATTTGCAGTATAAACCGCATACAACTGCGAATATCTTCTACTTCACGTGACGATCAAGAGAATTTCTGTCAGGGATTTAAGCGTCACAAACGGACCGCGGATGTTTATGCAAATACGTCGGAAACAAATAGAAAAGTTGCGGAATCAAAATACTTTTTATCATATGCGGATATTTTTTCATTATTACAGAGTTTTCTTAATTTATTTTCCATTGAAATGTACGCGTGATATTCTCAATTACTTAGCTCAATTATATGTTAATACTTCTTTGAATCTTGGTTGAATTTAGAGTCCAAAACGAGAAAAAAGTGGCATATGAATGTAGTCTTACGCTTCAAACTTATTTCGCAAGTTGTAATAATTATAGTTTTATCCCTTCCAAGACAACTGAATTTCTAAAACATTGCAAAGAGAGCATTGACAATGTAATTAAGAGTGGTCCCGTATATTTGCATAAACGTTTACATTTTAATCGCAAATCATCGTTACCACATTATGTTCTCTCGCTATACAATTAATGTACAAATACTCTAATCTAAATACCTCCGCGAATAGAGATGGAAACTACTGAAGAAATCTAACTAATCGCTATTAAATCGCGTCGATTAATTAAATGAAGTCTTAAATCTTAGAGTTCATAAGACTCAAGCACCATTCTCGCACCTTGATTGTCTTTACACAAAAAATTGCCGGAAACGTAAAAAGAAGCTTATGATTTAAAGTGTCAAGTGCGCGAGTTCGAGTATCGATTTTACGAGCCAAACTTTAAATTTTGCTAATATCAGTTATCACTTAAATTTATCACGCTGACGAAATTGCGATTGCCATTGATTGTGAATTTATTATTAAAATAAATTTACAATCAATATTATATGTATATATATATGTATAATAAATTTAAGTAACAATAATTGCCACGTTTATCACTTTTCGCTTCGAGTTTGTAGGTGTCGATAATAAAACATTTTAAGTACAAAACGTAGAAGTATAATCGACTTGGTAATGTCGTCGTTGGTTTCTGCGTCGCGGGGGAGGAGAGGAGACCATGATAAATGCAGTCTCTGGATCGGTTTTTAGCGAACATCTAACAAATATACTCGCGCGATAAGCGCAAAACGGTAATCGAGAAGCGCGTAGGACGGTATAATTTCAACTGAAATTCGCCTGAACTTTTAAGCGTCGCGCAATCAAAACCGAGCAGACGGTGTTACATACATATATTGTTTTTTTGCATTACCCTTGTGAAAATTTTTCTTAGAATTCTTCACATAATTTTTCAGAATTTTTATGTAAATTTTAGAATTTCTATATAATTTAAACTTTTTTGAAAATTTTTCGGATTTTTTATACGAATTAGAACACTTTTCAGAAATACTGAGAAAATCGACATCTTTTCTAGAATTCTTCATGTATGTGAATTCTGAAACATTCTATATATACATATATAAGATTTCTCATTCTATAATTTCTGAAGAAAGCTTATAAAATCTGAAAAAGTTCAAGATATTTCTTCTGCAATCTTCATAAATTTAAAACATGACAAATTCTTAAAAATATTATGAGATGTTATGAGAATCTTTTTCACCAGGGTAACGTTTCGCGTTTAAGAAATATCGTCGACGCGCATATAAAATTGATTTGAGCGTCATTGCATCGCGCCGACAGATGGAATGTTCAATATATTCTTGGAAAGTGCATCAATTGCCAAACGGTCGTCAAATGCAATGATAAAGAAGTTATAAATAATGTCTGCGCGCGAAACGGATAAACCGAGATGATGTAAGCTCGGATGCTGGTTTTTAATCAATCATCTGCGTCTACACGGAGAAAATTTTATATTAAAAATTACTATGTATGGCAGTAGATGTGGACCATTGCTGGAATTATAAAAATTTTTACTATGTTATTATATTAATAATTAATAAACTCATTAGTGAAAAACATAGTAAAAATTTTTATAATTCCAGCAATGGTCCATGGCTACTGTCATACATAGTAATTTTTAATATAAAATTTTCTCCGTGTAGCAGTCGCCCGATTCCGATCGATGTTAACATTTGCACACACACAAAACTCTCTCACATCGCAACTCTAGATTCGGTGAAAGTTACACGAGTAAATTTCACTTACGCCACCCATCTAGAGTCGAGAGAATTTGTAACATTATTAATTATTGTATATTACATTATAGTTAACGATTAATTTAATCCCGGATTAGCGGCCACGAGTCAAACTTGCTCACTCGAAGTAAAATTCGTGAAACTCTAAAAGCGATTTTTAGGGAACACAAGTTTTACTCGTCGCTACCAGTAATAAATTAAAAGTAACTTATCCAGAGTTAAAAAGTAATGCGGAAGAGAGAAAGAGGAGCGTATTCGACGCGTAATGCAAATCATTCCCGCGCTGGATACGCCTGGAAACGTATTGACGAAAAGAATTGTTCGTTTTTTTATCAGTGCAAGAGTCACGTGGAAAAAGAACAATTTTTTTTATCAATTTATATTGTAGAGTAAGATTTTGTGGTCATAATAGGGCAAGAGATAAAGGAACTTTCCGCCTTCGAAAGTGTCGTGGAGCAGGATTGCGACCTTGAACCGGCCGTTTGACGACTTCGTTCGACTCGTTCACGCGGAACAGCTGAGACATATCGGTTCCCGAACCGATTCCTGAGCCCGTCTCGTGTAAACCTTCAGTAGTTGGCAGTGTACCCTGCACAAACATTTAGCGACGTGAGGTAATAACTTTCTGCGCAAATTTAGAGGCGCCGAACCGCGGAATGTTTCATTTTGCTCAGTAATTATGAGATTACGGGCCTTAGCAGAATGGCTGACTTGTAAATTCAAGACAATATTTTATGCTAAAAAAATGAAAGTGAAAAAGGCGTTGGGAGTCGGCGCAATTAAATGAAAAGGAAACGCTTTAGTAATAAAAAATTGGTTACATGCGTGATATAAAAGTTCTGGACGTTTCGACTCCAATTTGAGCCGTCCTCAGCAGAAAATTCTACACGGAGAAAATTTTATATTGAAAATTACTATGTATGGCAGTAGCTGTGGACTATTGCTGGAATTATAAAAATTTTTACTATGTAAAACAATGAAAAACATAGTAAAAATTTTTAGAATTTCAGCAATAGTCCACGGCTACTGCCATACATAGTAATTTTTAATATAAAATTTTCTCCGTGTAATATTATTCTTATTATTGTTTTTTGCATTATATTCAATATTTTATGCTTTAAGTCCTTGTCTTATAAATAACGCAAAATACTATCTTGTATCTTCTTTTGTTATTATACAGCGGTTTGTCATCAATCAAACAGGACGGCTCTTTAGTTTAAGACTTCAGACACAAGACAGTTATTGTGCGTTACTTAAGACGAAGATTTAGAGCATAAAACATTGTTTTAAAATTATAAGTCAGCCATTCTGTTAAGCGCCACGAGAAGGCACAGCTAATAGATACATTTAAATTGCACGCGCATAGCGCACGTACGCGAGTTTTAGATAAGATAAAAATACGAATTTGCAATTGGGAGAGTTTAAGATAGAGACTAACGACGGCGCGGGACACTCCTTACCGATAACGTGATCGCTATCGCCTGTTGTTTACTTGCCTGATTTTTACATTGGTGCTGTCGATCACCTCGCCGTCGCAGTTCCACACGCTGAGCCGTGAGCTCGAGCGGGCCGCGTTCAGCCCGTTCTCGAATTGCAACGTTGGCAGGGCGCGGAACGTGAATTCTCTTGCCCGGTAGACCTCGACAAACGGTAGCTCGTACTGTAATAGAGTTGCACTTCTTATGATTTTCATCCCGACTCTTAAAATCTCAGTCCATAAATATAGTAGGGGAGAGTAGCCTAATTTGGACCGCCCTATAGGTTTTGGCGTTAAATGTCAGTACTTTACACCCACAAAGGAAATAAATGGGGCGATTCAAATTAGGCTACTCTCCCCTATATAATTACATACTATATATGTAATTATATACTATATTTATACTATAATTATAAACAGGGATTTTAATAAAATTATATAGTAAAATTATAGTATAAATAATTACATTATAACATACGATCTAAAAATGTTTATCTCGCATAATCTCGATCTTAAAATGTTTCGGAATTATCGCAGTAAAGTATTGCGTATTTTAATTTCGCGAAATTGTCTTTTATTCCGTCAAATAGTGATTTTCACTCCGATTCTTAAAATCTCAGTCCATAATTATAGTGTAAATATAGTATATAATTACATACTATATATGTAATTATATATTATATATATAATTATATATAGTATAAATAATTACATCCTTACATCATTAAACGTAAATTACCTCTACTGTATTTTTTCGACATAAACATCTTATTTTATACAATAATTAGGATAAGACCGAGATATGTATAATACAATTTAAAATCGAGAAAGGGCCTACCGGTCATAGCTGGATCTTAGTGCTCAATAATATTTATGTGTGACTATTCTAGTTCAACAAACTGCGCGCAGATTAATGTCGGTCTTGAAACGCAGAATTTTTGAATTGAATCATAATAGTAATATCACAATATTAAATTAATAATCAATTTAATAATAATAATGCTAAAAAGCATCTATAAGATTCTATAAGCATCTTATTTTATATTATAATAACGATTAAATTTTTGACAACTGACTAGGCATTTTATTGAGCATTTTAACATCTTCACTGCCACTATAAAAGCTTATAATACTTTCGCAGGTGTTATGTAGTAATAATAAACATTTAAAGAATAACTTGTTGAAACCATAGGTGATGCACATGGCACACAAGTAAAAATTCAATGTATGTATACCAGTGATGCACGCGGAAGTGAAGATATTAAATATTTGAAACAGTGATTGATGTAGCACAAACACAGCTCATTAAAGCATAAAAAAATTAATAATTAGCGATAATTGTCCAAATAAATGGTTGGAACTCGCGCGTACCAGGGTCTTTCGTTTGCTGGACAGCCTGAGCAATAATCTAATGTTGTTTATCAGAGATGTGTGTCGAATTAGGATCACGTCCACGCAGCCATCGCCTACGTGACAGTGAGGACTGAAGCCCATGGGACTCCTCGAGCACGCGCACGACACATTCGCCCCGTTCACCATGAAGAACTTCCCTCTGACCGTCACCCACCCTAAAATGCGCGCAGAACATAAAACATTATTTGCTTAATTCTAGCCAATTTTTGTAACTGCATTATATACTAGATTTCTATTCTGTTTTCTAATATTTACTGGCGATTTCTTCATCGGGGACACTGTTGTGCATGTGCTGCATGCAACGTAAGCAATTCTTCATGCACCTGGTGCTGCCCGCCGGGTGACACGGGTCCGATAGCAGCTCGATCTCACCCTCGTAGCCCTTATTCGCTAATATCTTCTTAAATCCTGGAAACGAAAAGATTTAATTAATCCAATATCAATCCTATCCATATTTATACATAGAATATTTCATTACTATTTACATTAATTATATATAACGTATGTTTGTTACGAGAAGATTAATCGTTATTTGATTATTTAATTTCGTATTTATTTAAGCTTTAATACATCAAGATAGATTATTCCGCAAGATAGATTATTACACAATCCGAGTTGGGGATAATTAGACTTGATCAGCTTCACTTAATAAAGATTCTTCGTGTCAAATTAAACGATTAAAAGACCTGGACCATCCCCTTACCGGACCAGTCGTATCTACGAGGTCCCATCCAGCGGAACTTTTCGCTGTCGCGGATCACGTCGCCCAGGTAGCCGTAGCTGAGTACACTGGCGTAGAGCCTGAGCAAGGTGCGATTGTTGTGAACCGACGAGATGTCTAGGCCGATCGAGTCGCCGAAGATGATATGTATGGCGGCGGTCTGCACGTCGGTGGTACCGTGCAGACTGTAGGCAACCGTGTCGGTGCTACCACTGGGTATGACACCGACGGGCAAGGCGGGACCAGGCAGCCTGGCGTCAGGGTCATTGGGATCGATCTGCTGATCCTTCGCCGCCCTCAGAATCAACCCGTTGAACACCTCGGAGAACGTACCGTCGCCGCCGATGCACACCACCGCCTATCAAACGCGAAAAGTTAAATTTGGGATAACTCGGATCTTTAATTCCCATACAGAACATTTCAGCAACATTGCAGTATTGCCGAAATGTTGCTGCAATGTTCTGTGCTGTATGGGTTGTTATATACCTCTAATTAAATGAGTAGTGTTTTTACAACCTAGATTTATACATTTTTAAAATAAGCGTTTATGTTCTTGTTATATAAAGTTAGAACATCTTGATAATTATCTAGAGATATGTAACATTTTTCTATATAGGTAAATACATTGTAAATGAAACTCATCATCATTCGATTTTCTGATTTTATACACGGAGAAAATTTTATATTAAAAATTACTATGTATGGCAGTAGCTATGGACCATTGCTGGAATTACAAAAATTTTGACTATGTTATATTAATAATTATTAAACTTATTAAGTGAAAAACCTAGTAAAACTTTTTATAATTCTAGCAATGGTCTACGGCTACTGCCATACATAGTAATTTCTAATATAAAATTTTCTCCGTGTATAAGTAGCATTTAATATTTTTACTATATAAACCAGCCACACATCCAAACTTCTAGATTTACAATTTTCTGATAATTAGTATAAAATTATCCTAGATTAATGAATAGATAATTATCCTAATATATAAAATATAATAATATAACTATAGTAATACATAAAATAACAATATAATATGAAAATATAGAAAATAATAATATAAATATAGTAATATAAATATATAGAATGATAATGTAAATATAAATCTAAAGATCTGTGAAAAGTCCTAAACGTCTCCTAAATGGTTTCTAAATTTGTGTAATATGTGTAAATACATTTATTTGCCGAGTTAGAGCATTTGGTCTCCACATGAAAGTAATAGAATGTTAGCCTTGCAAGAACAGGACTCACATGTAGGTCACTCAAGTCGGCCGTGAGCAGAGCGTCACGAATGTGGCCGGCACGCTCCGTGACCATCATCTTTGTCTCGATGCCGGCGATCGTCATGAGCGGCTGCACATCTTTCTCCCAGATCTTGACACCCTTTTTCTTGCCGCCTATGGGATTGACGAACAGCATCACCTTCCGCGGCCGACACGTCAGACCTGAAACGACCAGGTGCAAATTAACAATTCAATTTTCCATCTCTCTCTTAACTCTAAGAATTTTTTGCGTCTTAACTTTTTAATCCTTCCTTTCTTAACACTAAAGCTACCATCGCCGGTCAAATGACCGTTTTTAAACTTTTGATTAAAAATTCTGCATTTAATGTTATCGCTTTTCCTCAATTGACTCTTCACGACTTTTCCTTAATATACATATAATCAATTTTTCAATATCTATCTCTCTTCTTCTTTCGTTTCTTCTGATAAAACATATTACCTGCATTTAATTGGAAAAAATAAAACTTATTTAAAAACCGGTCATTTGACCGGTTCGGTAGAAATAGGTATATAAATTGTCGGTAGCTTTAGTGTTTAGTTCCTTTAGATAATTCTTTAGATAATTAGATAACTCTTTAGATAATTCAGATAACTTTTTAGATTTTAATCGAACATTTATTTGTTTTTTGTATTACGCAAAGATCTGATTAAAGATAAAAGACTGAAAAAAAATTTAGAAGTGTTAAAAGCAATATATCTCTGCAAAGTCATGTATCTTATCGCGCCGGTTGATAAAAAAAAACCATTCGTTTTTCTCTACAGGACTCTGGCTATTAGATTAGTAAAACGGACGGAGGTTTTTAATCGACTTCCTCCCTTCCTCATCGCACTTTAATCCACTTCGCCAGTTCAAAGACGAAAACGGATCGAATGGAGACTCTCGATGGAGGAAGACAGGGTTTTAAATGTTTTAATCATGTAAAATGTCCCGATCGATCTTCCTTACGACACGCGATGCGATGTCGATAATCGAACCAGGGTCTTTTATTTTTGCGAAAACGGCGATTACACGGGCATGGCAAACCCCCAGATCAATACTGTTGGCTTGCGACGACGGTCGATAGGGGTAGTTTAGAGCACGCCCATCCTGTTTTCTCGACATTCATTAAAATTTGCGTTCTCTCTTTCTCCCTCTCTTTACTCCCCTCCCCCCCCTCTCTCTCTCTCTCTTTTTTTTCTCTCTCTCCATATCAGGGGAGGCCTGCAGCATCCCTGCGTTTTAAGCGAGACGAGAGATCGGATTTCGCTTAATTCGTTTTGCGACGATCCTAAGCGGAGCAGCAATTCAATTTAACTCGGGAAATCTAGAAACAGTGAAATGGGAGAAACTGCCGAAGGAATGGCGAAATTAGAGGATAGAGGCAACGAAACGTACGGAAAATATCGAAATTCGTAAATGGCGAGATCGACGAGCGTAGCAGCGATCTCCAGTTCGGAAGCTACTGAAACTTGTAAATAATGAATCCGGAGAGCGGCAATTTAATCCGGATACTATCGAAATCCGCGAAATTAAACCGATCCGCGATAAAAGTTTCGTGCAAAGCGCAACTAATTTGCCGGCCACGCTGCGCTATCAAAGTTTTAGGGTCACCGCGTATATTCCCGTGGTGCAGACCTTTCATCGCGATTTACGTCGATTCCAACTGGGTTAACTGGCTGCTTAGACTTTGCATACTACGCGCTTCTAGCTTTAATTGCGATGAAAAAATACTTGTAGGAAAGGCAGCTGTTTATCGTAGAAACGTTTAGCTCTACAATTCAGCGATCAGTAATTGAAAGCTTATCTTAAAATCTTATCTTTAAATTATCTTTGAATCTATATATGTGTGTGTGTGTGTGTGTGTGTGTGTGTGTGTGCTGTCTCTTATACACATCTAGATGTGTATAAGAGACAGTGCCACCTTTGGATTTTAATTTTTTCAATTTAGAATGATTTTATGATTGACCAGATAATTTTTTGTTTGAAATTTATACAATTAAAAATAAAAATCTGCA
>NJRP01000493.1:40477-54312 GCA_003063835.1 Aphaenogaster floridana | reverse complement strand
TTTTTTTTATTTCTTCTTTTTTTTAGTTTGGCTTCCTCATAGAGAAAGCTTTGTAAACCAACTAAAATGAGGAAGCAATGTGCAAGTTTCTACTTGCACACTTTTTCATTAACTGTTATTAGTACTTAAATCAAATGAGCGTCTTATAACTTTATTTTACTTTTATTTTACTTTAAAAATATTTAATAACATATAAAATTAATAATGATTATGTATAATGACATTAGCAAATAAAAATTAATACACAATATTGTTGATAACGTTCCTATATTATTATTTTAATCGTTTTATCATAATTTTAAGAATAAATTTTATTGATTAATTGTAAGAAGTAGAGGAGCGCAAAAACCTCCTTAAGCTAAGAGATGTGTATAAATTCATGCAACAAAATATTATTAGGCACAAAAAATCCAGCTTGACTGAAAACGGCTTATATGTATATCTATATCCTCTGATATTTAATAAAAAATTTAATTAAAAAGGATGCAATCCGTATTCCTTTTTCCCCTTTTCTCTCAACCGTGACCATGCGGACGTGACATTTAACGTGAACAAAGACGCAGTTTCGACATGATAAATGTCAACGGACGCTGCATTTGGTGAATGTTTACGGTTCGATCGCACGTAAGCACGTACGCGCACTCTGCATAAAATGTCTTATTTAAAAGTATTGTTTCGCATTCACGAGATTTTGCCATGAATTCTGCTTTGCAACAAACTCGGATCTGTCTCTTATACACATCTAGATGTGTATAAGAGACAGCATACATACATACATACATACATACATACATACATACATACATATATACATACATTTATTTTTATATATATAGATAGATGACAAGAGATGTCAATCTGTCGAGAACAAACAAGCAACTAATAGTATATTATTTTATTATAATATATTGCAGGTGCAAAAGGCAGTCACGTTATCCGGCGGACGTGAACTGCGGAGAACGGTACTCGACGCCCGCGTAAGACGTTGCGCAATACTTCCAGTTACCAAGTTACGTGCTACAGAGAGCAGGTGCACGCGCTTGCATACCAGGATGCAAGAAAGTAGCGGGCTAGATTATTATCCCGTAGATGGTGGAAAGAGGGGGGGAGAGAGAGAGAGAGAGAGAGAGAGAGAGAGCTGCTTCATGTTGCTTTATCATGTTTCTAAGAATGCGAAGCATCGTTATACGACGTTGTCTGCAAATTTCTCATTTATTGCATGCCGCGTAATACGTTTTACTATTATTCTTTTATACACAGATTAATCTCGAATAACAACGTAAATACTTTTTTCCTCGAAGAAGATACAAAGGAGTTTGTTCTAGTTTTTATTTTCTTCGTCACTTCGTAGGAAAGTCTTTTTCTTTATTTGATACTTTATATGTGTATATGTGTATATGTACTTGTCTTGCAACACCTTCTTGAATAAGTATGACTATTCGCAGAATGTTTCCTTATCTCTTCTTTTTGTTGCCGATAGATTGCTGCGCATTCGCATTGTGAGGGTATCGGCTATTATCACGCGCTTATCGTCCGTCAAGGTAATGTTGGTTTCAATGAACATCTACCTATTGTTAGATCTACGATGATTAATCAGTTGCATTTAGAGTAATTTTTTTCCGCGCGAGCAAGGAAGCAGACTAATACAACGTTATATCAACTGTATCGCGCCGTGTATTTGCAGCTAGGAAATATCAGGAATTAGTTCTCAAATGATCGTGACTTGCGTCACGAATCGCCACGTGCGCACTCGCCGAGTCGTGGAACCGAAAAAAAGACACCCATTACAATTACATTCACACGAAATTAATGGAATGTTTTAAAATTTGTCTAACCTGCTAATACAAAAATTAATTGTAATTAGAACTATTTAAACACATTTAAAAAATATATTATTTAAAAAGAATTAAATTAAGATTCTTGATTTTTCTCACTGCAGTCATGTTGATAATTATCAGAGATCGGAAATCATACGAATTTTTTTCTTGCACTATTTGTCGAAATGAATTAGTTTTATTGAAATGTCTGCAAATGGCATAGTTAATAAAATGATTACTTGTTTCTGATGTTACCCAATTGCTACAGCGAGGAAACAAGAAGAAAAGAAAAAAGAGGAAGAAGAAGAAAGAAGAGAAAGTGCAGAAGAAGAAGAAGAGACGAAGAAGAGAAGAAAAGAAGAAATAAAAGAGAAAAGAGAGAAGGAAGTGCAAAAGAAGAAGAAAAAGAAGAAAGAAGAGAAAAGATAAGATGTAAATAAAAAAAGAAATGGAAAAATCTTTTTCAATAATATTTCAAATACAAAATGTTTGAAGATGTCTGAATCTTAAACAATTTTTTTACAAGCACTAAAGGCTTTAAGTATGGAATAATCTAAGTAGTCTCATTTTTTTATCTTTGAAAAGTTTAATGGATTTTGGGTCAAGTTTTGGGTCAATGTGCGAGTGCAAGGATACGCGTTTTGGAACGATGCGCGATGCATCATTAAGAGATGCACGTGTACCACGTGGCGCACATGGTAAAATATATTTTTAGCCAGCGGCGATTTGATATTTCTCACGATCGCGAAGTGTTATAAGCATGATCCATCGTGCGCCTCGGAATGGCAATTCGTTCGAACGCAATTGTCATGCCGGCGATTGCGCCTAACGAACGGAATTGTTATCGAAGACCGATCCATTGGCAATGTATCGCGCGTCGTGATCGACCTTAATAAAACGACAGTTATTGTCCCGCGTTTACGACTTCCTCGTGCGTCGTGGAAGACGCCAATCAATCCTTCAAGCCGACGGACGGTTTATAATTTGCGTCAGATAGCAGGATAGAATTTTTATATGCTGCGTATTTTGACACGTATATTTTAATATAAATTATATATATCTGTACCTCAGAGGTAAAGGATCGTATGTCCACTTTATGTCAAAATTGAGTTAATACTTTTTCCAATATATACCAGGAGTTTAAACTTTAATATAGTAAAAGATGTTATGTCCATTACGACTAGTTTCTAAAATACAACATTTAAAAAAAGTTGTACTAAAAATTTTTATATACGTAAAAAGTGGTATTAGTAGTAGTAATAGTAGTAGTAGTATAGTAGTAGTAGTAGTAGTCAGTTTCATTGCTTTAACAAATGTTCAAAAAATTAAATCGCTATTTTTATTTTATATTTAAAAAAATACAATTTGAATCGAGAGATAGGCCAATGATGGTCATAGCGGATTTTAGTGCTCCAATAATATTAATGTGTGACTTTTCTATAAACTGCGCGCCGTTACTATCGGACATGTAACTATCCTAATCATTAAAAAAATACACTATATCTATTTTCCTATTTAAAACTTTAAACTTTGTTTTCTCTAAATTTATAATAATGGATATACGATTCTTTACCTCTAAAGTACAGATATATATGTTTGTCCGATTTCCGCTTCAAATGTTTTTCGTATTTTACATAGTACATAAAATTATAAGTGGAGTCCTGTTCTGAATTCCAGCGTGAATTATAGAAGTGGGAATAATAGGGAGGAAGTTTGGCTTCGCGACGACCATTTCAATAATGGATTCCTAACAATCAATCAATTTTGATAACGATTAATTCTCAATTTACAATAGCTGGTCGTACAATGATATCATGTTTGCGGAAAATAATTTCGATGATAGTGATGATTATTGTAAGTTTTATCCAATTATAGGATGTCATTCTTCAGAAACTTAGCGTTCTAAAGCTAATTGTCTCATTTGCATTTGTCGGTTCCCGCGGGATAAAAAGCAAACAAATTTACTTCACAAGTCGATGAAACAAGGTGGAAAAAAGGAACGCGGAATCAAGAAAGTTTTGAAGTTTTGAAGTTATACTCTTCGTGCGGGAAATACACACAAAGTTTACATAACTATATGTGTTTTGCGTCTGAATCGGGTCATCTCGATATTTGCGTGTACGTTTAATAGCGGCTTTCGTCTCTCGCGTGTTATGCGGACGTATGTGAATACAAGCAACTCCTCAACAATAGCGCCAAGATGAAATACATGGAAATGTGAATACGCGAATTTCATGACAACGGTCTCAAATTAGTTACGTGATTGTCTGAATCATTGCCTCTGCATAATTAAGACGGTACAAGCGACGTACTTTCAGTTTTAGTCGTTTACGTAAGTAAAAAGATATTTTATTGTTCTGGAACACGTTCAAATAATAAATATATAATAAAATAATAAAAGAATTAAGCAAGGCAATAAAAAAGTATAAAGGATAATGATAAATAAAATATTATAGAACACTAGTAAATAATAAATTTTCGGCGATTTTCCAGAGTCACTGTATAACGATTTAGAAATCTAGGATCTTTCGAAAATAATAATTAAAAAGATAGATCGAGCGTGCAGTAGGCCATTGACATACCACAATACCGCTTTCTCGCTCGCAGACAGGTTTCTCCCTGGAACCTGTCTGACCGGGATAACGTACCACCACAAGAAACACCAGCGATATGTTGAATGATGAAAAGTGAAAGACTGCAGTCACTGCACTTGCCTCGCACTGCAACGCGCGAGACTGTCCCGAAACCAACGCCATTAAAGTCGGCGAGTCGCGTCGCCGGCGCGAAATTAGCGACGCTATTTTTGATCGGCGTTATTCTCCGGGAATATTTCCGGCACAATGCAGACGTAATAAAAAGACTGCCCTAAAAGGCTTTACAAGCAAAACAATGATGGAAGTATTAACCGTCTGGAGTCAATCTGGGAGTAACGTTCGGTAAAGTGTACTCGCGAAAAAACAAATAACAAAATAATAACAAATAATTTCCATACATTGTACGTGTCAATATATATATTAATGTCAATTATATATATTAAGAGACTTTTTCAAGGTATTAATTAAGAAGCTTCGAAATTAATAACAAATATTTAATCTTAATCTGCCCAATTATTTTTCAAGTTAGAGTTCGATTGATATCCGCTTTTCCCACAAGCTGAAAAAGATTATTATATTTTCTAATCAATTATTTTAATCAAAATTCGATTAATATCGCTTTTTCCAAAAATTGAAAAAGATTGTTATATTTTCTATTCAATTATTTTAGTCATAATTTAACTAATACCACTTTTTTCACAAAGATTGTTTAACCAAAACATTGCTATATTCTTTATCTCAATTATTTTAATAAAAAAAACTGTAAAAGATTGTTATATTTTTTACTCAATTATTTTCAGAAAAATTCGATTTATATTGTTTATTCTACAAGTTAAAAAATTGTTATATCTTTTACTCATTGTTAGTTATTTCAGTCAGAATTCGACTGATACTGTTTTCTCCATAAGTTGAAAGATCGCTATATTTTTTACTTAATTATTTTAATCAAAGTTCGATTAATATTATTTTTTCCAAAAACTAAAAAAGATTGTTTTACTTTTTGCTTATTTATTTTAGCAAAAATTCGAATTACATCGCTTCTTTCATAAACTAAAAGATTGTATCTTTTACTCAATTGTTTTACATGTAAGTCTTTACTTTTGACTTTTTACTTTTCCTTTTCACTTTTATAGTTTTCGGTACTTACTATGTTTAATTTTTAATTTTTAGCTTGAAATGTTATCGCTAGTCTATTTGATTTGTACTTGAGAAGGAGCAAAACTCATGGTCGAAACGTCGTGAAATAAATGCTCTATAATTGTTGCCAGTTGTGTCGGTTTCTTATATCGCGTTCTTGTTAATCATCCACTGGCGAAAAAAAGATTTCTTTTTGGTTCAATTATTTTAATCAAAATTCGTTTGATACTGCTTCCTTCACAAATTGAAAGATTATTATATTTTTTATTATTTTCATCAAATTTCGATTAATTGCTTTTTCCAAAAACTGATAAAGATTGTTATACTTTTTACTAAATTATTTTTGCAAAAATTCAAATTATATCACTTCTTTCACAAGCTGAAAAATTAATATATTTTTTATTCAGTTATTTTAATCAAAATTCGACTAATATATATTGCTTTCTCCGCGCAAGCTGAAAGATTATACTTCGGGACTACGAAAGCACGTTATAAGGACTTTATTGTTGAACGCAGAACGTTTATGGGGTTGGAGAACGCGGTTGTAAAGATACGCGCGCTGCCACCCGCGGTGCGATTATCGCTATTTTATTTAATATTCATGACGCGAACGCGCGCGGGCATGGTTGTATAAGGAAATAGAACGATATGCAAATCGCGCCCAAGGACGAGACGAGTATCGACATGTGTTCCTGTCTACGTGAGCGGATCGCCGAAAACTTATTAGTATTCTTCGTGGTATCCTCGTCTCTCGAACCATGAGTTATAAAGTATAAATCAAATCTACAAGTGAAAACCATTCTGCACGCACAAGGAAGTTCCATTTAACTTCATTTCTTTTTTCTTTGCGTGCAACTGAAGAATTATGTGCGCGTGTAAATAGTGGTCTAAACAACTTTTCTGAAAACCTGAAGGAATAAATCTATGTCGAGCGTTTAGAGGTGACTATCACTAGATAAAAATTTTGACGAATGATGTAGAGAACAATTGCTGTAAAAGAATTTTTAACTTTATCTTTGTTTAAGAGGGTACATACACCAGTAGGCCTATTCTGTAACTTTTAACGACAGTGTCGTTAAAAGTTACAGAATAGACCTACAGAGCGGCAAAAAGTTTCTTTTCTAAATTTTTTTGAGGAAAGTAATAAGATTTAAATAATTTTTTAAATTAAAAGTACATACATAAATGTGTAGCAGTTACATAATATAAATGTAATGGTTACATGTAATATTTACATCAATGTTATATAACTGCCACAAATTGTGTTTGCTGGGTTATGTCTTAAAATATTTTTGAATTTTTATGTTGCCAAAATCTTCAAAATGCTATAGCAGTTCACATCACATGCATCAAAATCGGTATCTTTGAAAGTTTATTCTACATATTAATTGTAAGATGTTCTTAGCATCATAGGGGTTTTTCATTTTATACATTTTTTTCACCTGTAATTGTAAAAATAGCGGTGCAAATTTGTAAGTAAAATTGATACTTCAGTTTTAAATATCTGCCATTTTGTTTTGAACAAAAATTTTTTTAAACGACTACGATGCTAAGAGGATATGTGAATATACTTTAAGAAAAACTTTGGTTTTTTATTTCAGATGTGTTTTGTGCCTATTTCGTCTGATATCGTTTTTTATGTCGGCGTGTGATGCTTTTGATGTAAATTACTATAATACCGCCATTTTGAAGACTTTTGCAACGTAATAATATTTTAAGACAAATATATTTTTTAATTAAAAAATCCTCAAAAACCTCATTTTAAAAGATCTTATACTTTCTTTTAAAAAAATTAAAAAAGTGACTTTTATTTTTATCGCTCTAAGTATACATATATGTATCTCCTTAATAGCCTTTCTTCAATCATTAAATCAATCTTTGGCAATCGATATCTTTTCAAATTTTCTCTCTCTCTCTCTCTTTCTTTAATTTTATTCAACGTTTAAGTAAACGGATTTACGAAATTTCAATTTATTTTATATCGACATGTGTTCCTTATATTATAAAATTAAATTTTATTTATTCATTTGCTTTTATTTTACAGGACGCGGAGTTTTTAAATGCATTTAATCCGGTTTATCGTACAGAGGATTAGACTTTATCATCGCGCTTAATCCATTAAAGAAGCGTCCGATAAAAATTCCACTTTGCCCCTTGTTACTCGCCTGTTTAACATTGCAAATTATAGGACATCTATAGTCCTGCCTATCTCATTCTCCTGATTTTTTCTTTTTTTTTAATAGCTGCAGGGTAATCGGCGGCGCTCGCGTGCGACGTCTGCCACCGCAAAAGATGCTGTGTGGAAGGTCAAGGCCAGACACAATCGACACACGACTCCTCTTAACATGTACCACACACTTAACTCGCGTCCCACACTGATCCACCTTGTAGTACTGAATTGCTTGAGTTATATTAATAAGCGCTCGTTGGCCTTAAGAGCAATCGACTAGAGAGCGAGAAGAGGAAGAGAAAGGGAGAGAGTGAGAAAGAACGATCTACGCACAAGCCGCATTTCAGACAATTTATTACGTAACTTCACAAATGCGAAAAACACGTGCGAAACAGGGTTCGTCGCGAGGCGACCCTGAAGGAGATCTTTACGTAACGACTTTTTTGCCCCGCGGTTTTTATCAGCCAGTACACGTTCGACGATTTACCGGCGCGGCGGTTCGGTGGACTGCGAGTCAATGTTGGGAGTTAAATAAAATTCTCGCTGATAAATCTTAATGAATAACGCGAATGTTTTTCTATTTTCCAGCCTTGGGATTAGTTGAGGCTAAACGGCCGAAGAGGCGCCGTGATTACGGCTTTCTTGTTCGAAAAACACGCGAAGCCGCGGAATAAGCGGCGAGGCAGTAAATCAAAAGATCGTATAAGGTAAAAGTAGACGGACTGTGGCAAGAAACGAGAACGAAAGGCGAGCAAGACGATGCGCTTTATGCACGAGCGAGCCTTGACTCGGAAGATTGTTAATTTCTTGTCTGCCTGTCTGGATCTAGCCGAGCAAATTTTATCGAATACGCGAATCTAGGTTTCGTTTACGTATGCATTTTGTATTTACGTCTTATTCAAGACTCTTATGCCGCATTATTCGAGATCCATTTTGAATAATCTTGGGTTTTCCAGGCAGAATAAAGAACGCAACTATTCGCATCTCATATATCTGAAAAAAATAGATTTTATCAGATTCACGAGATCCTACGTTTGATTATACGTAATAAGTAGATTTATCAACTTATCGAACTTGTATACGATAGCGATAGCTCCAAGAAGAGGGCTAATTAACTCCGAAAAAAAATATTTGACGAAAGAAGAAACACGTTGACGGGATAATACTCCAATTAGTGTCGATTATTGTTCTCTATTCGTCTTTGAAGAAACGTGTTTCAAAGAAGAGTTCGACAGGGCAAAAAGGGGCCGTCGATTCGACAAATTATTAATCTATCTTATCATTCACCTATCTGTGTTTGCCAAGAATAGATTTTGCTGGATTGTCGAGTGTCCGTCAAGCAAGCAATTTACCCTATTAATTCTGAAGGCAAACTGAACGGCTCATAAATTGAGTATTCAATATCCTTGCTAAGAAGAAATGTACACACACGTTACTGAAACGATTTAACCGATGTTAAGTCCAATCCTCATTAATGCAAGCTAACCAGCCCCAAAATTAGGTATTCGGTTTTTTGAAAAAAGACCAAGGGAAAACGTTGTTCCATCAACGGAATAGTAATCACGCTAATGCGACGACGACTTATCCTTGAAGACCAAAGAAAAAATTGCTCCAAGGATCGAAAGTCCACCTTAATTAAAATACAATCCTGACATTTAGGTATCCAACAGTTTCGTTAAAAAAAGACATGCATCATCGACTAATACCCATTTGTATCCGAAAAAAATTTATTTAGAAAGGATTTTGTGACAATGATTAAAACTATTTCTGCGTTAATCAAAGTAATCGTGACTATTCGATATTCGTGGATGCAATGACGATCCAAGGAACATATTGTTCTTGAAGGAAAATTCTTTGCGCGGTTAATAAGATAATTAATGTAGGACCTATCTATAATCGAAGAAAATTCACTCGGAGAGGATTTCGTCACCGGTAATTAAAACCATTTCTATGTTAATTAAGATGTAACCGTGACTATTCGACATTCGTCGATGTAATGATGATCCAAGGAACATATGTTTTATATATTGATCTTGAATAAAAATTCCTCGCGCAGTTGATGAGATACCGCATTAATCAAGGTATAACCGTGACTATTCGACATTCGACCAGTGATTAAAAACCATTTCTGTGTTAATGAAGATGTAACCGTGACTACTCGACATTCGTCGATGCAATGACGATCTAAAGAACATATCGTTCTTAAGTGAAAATTCCTCGCGTCTTTAACGAGATAATTATTATAGCATCTCGACTCTATAGTCAAAAACAATTTACTTGAAGAGGATTTTGTCATCGATGATTAAAACCGGTTCCGTATTAATCAAGGTGTAATCGTGACTATATTCATCGATGCAATGATGATCCGAAGAACGTATCGCTCTAAAGTTAAAATTCCTCGTGCGGTTAACGAGATAATTAATATAGCATCTATCTATAGCTAAAGAAAACTCCGCATTAATCAAGGTAAAACCGTGACTATATATTAGACTATATATTAGACATTCGTCGATGCAATGATGATTCAAGGAACATATCGCTCTTAAGTGAAAATTCTTCGTGCAGTTAACGAGATAATTAATGTAGCATCCATCTATAGTAAAAAAATTCACTCGAAAAGGATTTCATAATCAGTGATTAAAACCGTTTCTGCAATCAAGATATAACCATGACTATTCGACATTCGTCGATGCAGTGACGATCTCAAAAACGTATCGTTCTCAAGTGAAAATTTCTCACGTAGTTAACGAGATAATAATTAACGTAGCACCCATCTATAGTCGAAGAGAATTCACTCGAAGAGGATTTTGTCACCGGTGACTAAAATCGTCTCCACGTTAATCAAGGTGTAATCGTGACTATTCGACATTCGTCGATGCAGTGACGATCCCAGAAACGTATCGCTCTCAAGTAAAAATTTCTCACGTTGTTAACGAGATAATAATTAACGTAGCATATCTATAGTCGAAGAGAATTCACTCGGAGAGGATTTTGTCACCGGTGACTAAAATCGTCTCCGCGTTAATGAAGGTGCAGCCGCGAGCACCAAGTATTCGAAATCCGACGTGACTATAAATGACGGTATTCGAGGAACGTGTTGCTCTTAAATGAAAATTCCTCGTGCGGTCGACGAGACCGCGATCGGCGCTTACTGTAAGGCGGCCGTTCGGTCTCCCAGATGAGCGTGCCGCGATGAAAGTACACGCGGCACCGCTTCTTCTTCACGACGAAGGTGTTGAGCAGCACCGATTTGGAGGAGGCACGGTGATCGTCGGCGGGGCCGCCGGAGATGTCCTGCATCATCCTGGGGCCGCTTCACCGACGTGGTAGCTTCAGCGGGAGTGACGGTGCGGCTGCGACGTCATCTCGAGGACGACGAGATGGACCGCACCGCGGGGATGTCGGGAGGATCGGTCGCGGAAATCGGGAAGGAGCGCGACTCGCGCGGTTGCTCCGCGATCGATCACACACGGACGATGCTACGTACCGCACTGGGTCCAACCCGGTCGGACGCGCGAGCGAGACTGATCGTGACTATCGCGAGCCCCGCGACCTGACGCGAAACCGGAGTGCGGACGAGAGTGCGGCGACGCGCACCTCGGTGCGCGTGTACTCGCCGCCCGCAATGAGTCACATCTGTCAAAACCATGTCAGATTTGCGTGTGCGTGTGATCAAGTTCTTATTCGATTTTTCCGCAGCAGTACGCAATGTCAATTCTTTTGCTAATAGAGTTCTTTTGCTAATAGAGCACGATTTTAAAGATATTCATTCATCGGGATCCTTATTTTACTTTACATTCTTCGAATAATGTTGCAAGTGACGTAACAGATATTGCAAAACTGTATCTATTATTTTTAACTGTATATTATATATAATTAAAAAGACTCCCTATAATTAAAACAATGTACTAAAGTAACTTTACTCCCCCATAGCCTTATTCTAATACATTATTATTGTTTTATATATAATTTCTAGATAAGATGTAATTTCGATATAAAAAGATCTTCCCTAAAAATTTAAATATTCAAAAGAAATATCGTTGCAGTTTTGCAGCGCTTACAGATACGGTCATTGTCTTTCATATCGTTCTTGCTTTTTGAGTCACTGAAAAGATGTCGAACTGACTTTCGATTATCCTGATAAATTAATTGAGGAGATAGAGAGAATAATGACACTAAACTGGTGAAACGATAAGAATAAAACGATAAGAATAAAACAATGAATATCGTTTATTGTCGAGGAATATGATTTTTATTGTTATTATAATATGTTTTGTGTTTCATTGTCATGATTCTTTTTATAATAATTATCTTCATGATTAAAAATTGGTAATTTTTGGGCAATGACTATATTAATTTCTTCAATATCAAAAGAGTTAATGACTATTAGAGAATTCTCTTTTTATATACTTTGGGAATTAAAATAAATCTATTGTTTTTGTCGCACAATTTTAAAGATATTGATTTATCGAGATCCTTATTTTACTTTACATTCTTCGAATAATGTTACAAGTAACGTAACAAATATTGCAAAACTGTAGCTGTTATTTTAAACTGTATATTATGTATAATTTCGATGGAAAGACCTTTCCTAAGAATTTAAATATACAGAAGAAATATCATTGCAGGTTTGCAGCGCTTGCAGATATGTTCATTGTCTTCCATATCGTTCATCAGCTGATAAAGCAGATACCATCATTATTGATGTCGATAAGCACCAATACGGCCTAAGCCCTAAAATATATTATTGTTTATGTAGTGATCATTTTATGTTAATATTGTGGAATTAATTATTAATCAATGCAAATCTGTTCATTACAGTTTCCGTTTACTCTCCCTCTTTTACATGGTGTTGCAATTGAATATATCACGAAGTAAAAATTGTCACAAACTTTATTTCCTTAAATAATTAACTTCTCCCGGATATGTACAATGAAGAAAAGATTCATCTGGATATTAATCTTATCCAAGTTTCAGAATATCATTTGTGATAGCAATCCTATGTCCACGGTTCTGTTGACGTGTCTGAACACGATGCAAATATTTGATCTGTAAACACGATACACTCCGTTCAAACGAGGCTACCTGATGCAAATCATCCACGATTAATCGGACTGTAAAATCGAATGAAAGTCGTTCGAAGTCGGGTCCGTAGTTGCGCGATTAAAAGAAACGATTGCAAACGTTTCTCAAACGTTTCTCTATGTGAAAATGTAGAAACACGATCGCGGTGGAACTCGCGCAGAACGGACTGTAGCCGCGATTTGCGCGGGAAACGTCGTAAAGGGAGGCGAGTACCGGCGCGATCAGCCGGGCAGCATTCCAAGACGATCGTACGCTATGTATTTTGCGCGCCCAGAGACATTTCGCCGACAGTTTCTTCAACGTCCACTGTGTATCCATCGAATTTTCACGACGACTTTGTTTTTCGCACACCGCTCTCGTTTATGTGCAAACGGCGAGATTTTTGCAAAATCTTGATTTATGAATCGCCCTTCTATGTTTTAAATAAATCCTCACGTATAATAATTATAACAATATATATATATGACAATTATAACGACAGTTATATAAATCTTAACTTTATTTAGTAGTACATATAATTAATCAATAATTGATATAAATTGCATTTAGAACATGAAATAATTTAGATTTTTTTCTTCTCTGAAAGAAAGGTATAAGGTTTTTCCGTTTTATTTCCCACAATGTATAAAATGATTTATGAATCGCCATATTTCTATGTTTTAAATAAATCCTCACGTAATAATTATAACAATGTAGTACTACGTTTACGCGAGGCGTTACTTCTGTAGTAACTTACTCAAATTATTGATATGTGAATTATCGATAATTTTAGTAAGTTACTACAAAAGTAACACTCGCGTAAACGTAGTATATAACAATTATAACGACAATTATATAAATCTTAACTTTATGTAGTACTATATATAATTAATCAATAATTGAATTGCATTTAGAGCATGAAATAATTTAGATTTTTTTCTTCTCTGAAAAAGAAGAAAGGTATAAGGGTTTTCCGTTTTATTTCCCACATATACTACGTTTACGCGAGTGTTACTTCTGTAGTAACTTACTCAAATTATCGATAATTTATGA
>NJRP01000493.1:13292-23745 GCA_003063835.1 Aphaenogaster floridana | reverse complement strand
GGATGGATGAGTAAGGTAGTAGATTGTAAACCAAGTCCCTTCTTGGCGATGTAAAGCTGAAGCAATAAATTCTATTCTATTCTATTCATAGAGAATTGGGATGTGGAAGAAGGAAGAAGGAAAATATCTTCCTTCTTCCTTCTTCCACATCCCAATTCCTTATGTTTAATTCCTTGTTCCTTATTCCTCTCATTGTGTCTGAGCCCTAAGAAATATAAGAGATATAAATATAAAATATAAGAAATATAACAGTTATTTTAAGTATTGAAAAGCAATAAAGGTGGATCTAGGTTTGCGTTTATTAAGTTATTAAATCACACACACACACATACACACACCAGGCGGGTGCAAGGGGGCCTTCGCCCCCCCCCCCCGCACCCACACCGGTAGTAGGGTGGGTGGACTTTGCTTTACCCGTATTCGTATACAACTTTTGCGAGGTCCACCCTCCCTACTACCGGTGTGGGTGCGGGGGGGCCGAAGACCCCCCTTGCACCCGCCCGGTGTGTGTGTCTGTGCGTGTGCATGTGTGTGTGTGATTTAATAACTTAATAAACGCAAACCTAGATCCACCTTAATTGCTTTTCAATACTTAAAATAACTGTTATATTTCCTAAACTTTTTTTGTTAATAACTTTTTAATAAAAAACGAGCGACGGCTAAAACCTTCTGAAGGTCACTCAGGAGGGTGACCTTGACAACATATGTCAAGGTCATCGGGGCTGCCTCCCCTAAACGTCAGTTTTACCAAAAAGACGTTCATTTCCGGCCAAGTACATACGAATGTAATCTTGAAATCTACGGTACAACCCTGTTTCATACAATAGAGTTTTTACAATAGAGAGTTTTTTTTGCAATACCGTCTTTTAGATACGGTGAACGCTAAAATCACGTTATTGGGTCGACCCAATAACGTGATTTTAGCGTTCACCGTATCTAAAAGACGGTATTGCAAAAACTCTCTAATAACGTGATTTTAGCGTTCACCGTATCTAAAAGACGGTATTGCAAAAACTCTCTAATGTGTGCGACGTGTGCGTATACGTTCCAACGAGACACGTAAATCTGTGCGAGTGCTACATACATACTGGCTGCGTTCCGTTTCACGCATATGCGCGCATTTTTTACAGATTACGTGACATGAACTATAGATAAATGCGCGCATATGCGTGAAACGGAACGCAGCCATTGTCGCACTCTCTTCCCGACCCCGGGGCCCGGGGGCCGACACGCGTACAAACGCGCAGTCGCGCGTGCGTCCGTACGAGAGACATAAAAAAAAAGAGACAGCCATAACCTATCGGCGACATGGTATCGATACCTGAGGACGCTTTATCGCCACCTTGCGAAATGGGAGCTTATCGACTTATCTTCCCCGTTCGTACGGTGCGTTGACTAATCGATCGCGCCGATACGCGCAGCGCACAGAGAACGCCGCTCGTTTTTCTTCCGTAAATTTCTCCGTAATCTCGCGGGCCGCGCGATTGCGTAATTTGTTCGCCACGAAAGTTTCCGTGTGTTCGGCTTCGAGCTCGCGGCAAGTGGAGCGATGTAACCGATGACACCAAGCGCCGCTTGACGAAATATCGAGGGGCATGATCGTGCTACCTGTTGAAGTAGCGCAGTCTTATCGTTGAGATGAGTCGGTTGGCCTTGAGAGAGATTTGGGAACGTCACGATTGATCCGTGTTTGTTTTGGGTAAACTACGAGCGTCGATTGTTTATTATTAACTTATTCAATATATTCTCTTTCCTCTCATGATTATACCTTGCGTTTAAATTAATGTTAAATGTTAAACATTTAGACCATTCTGTAACATATTTTTTTCATAATTGTCTCATTACTTGTAAATAATTATTATTTTATTATGTTAGAGTAAATAATGATGATATCCTTATGATTGCCTTCGATTCTCTTTTATTAATTTATTAATGGTAAATTATTATTATTGTAATTGGTATTGTTGTAAATGGTAAAATATTATGATTGCATTCTTTGTTTTTCAGGCAGTGGAAGAACTCTTTGTCATTATTTATTAAAGGAACTAATGTGATATAGAAATATGAGACAGACTTGCTAGCTGAAAAAAAATGGCAAGAGAGATATATTCTATAAACTCTGTGGCGAATACACTTTGCCACAGGAAATCCACACGATGCATGAAGATCCCATTGAAGTCGACCGAGCAGATATATCTAATATTCCTTGTACCAACATTGATTAATTGTTTCGTATACATTATTCATTTCGCTGCTGACTTGGTGGTAGCTATTCAACACTTTAAGGAGGAAAATTCATTATGGGGAATGTGCACTCTCGCAATTATGTATGCACCGGCGCTTATGTATTTTATACTGACAGTTTCAAGGCCCGATTGGTGGATGACCGAAGACGATAAGGTGTCGAAGGGCGTTCTTGGCTGGTTCGCCCTGCAAGTGTGTCAGTTCATAGGATTTATATTCTTCGTATTATATAGGTATTGTTTATTTTTTATCATTTGTTTTATTTAATTAAAAAAGTAACTGATTTACTTATGTATATTTTTATTAATTCTATATAAAGTTTAAGCAAAATAAACGTATGTACAAATTAATACATCTTTACAGACACGCGGGACTTATTGTGCTGACTGTGGACGCCATAAACTTATCCGGAGACGAGAGAGTCAAGACGTTAAATGTCGCTGCAGTACCTGCAGCCATCGAATTATACTTCTTCCTGCAGGCATGGTTTCAAGCTGCTCCACAAGCGGTCTTTCAGGCGCACCTACTCTTCAGACAGAGCTCTGTGCTCCGCAGCTATCAGTCAAGTAAAATAGAGAATTATTTTGATATATAAATTGTCATGCATGTATATTATATTTTCTTATAATTCGAAAAGATACATGCGCAATATACGAGGGGCGTTCAAGTCAAACCAGGACTTTTGATTGTACAGAATAACAGAACATATTTATGAGAGTGGAAACTACCTTCACATCTCGTTGTAATCCCCTGCTATACTAATGCACTTATCCCAGCGTTTTACTAATGCTTGGATACTAGCAGCGTAGGAAGATTTCTCAGTATGCTGGAGCCATGATAGGACTGCCTGCTTCACGTCATCATCACTGCTGAAACGCTGGCCTCCCAAGAACTCCTTTAACGGCCCAAACAGGTGGAAATTGCTTGGCGAGAGGTCAGGACTGTAAGGGGGGTGTAACAATACCTCGCAGCCGAGTTCCTGTAAAGTGCAGGTGGTGCGGTGGGCGGTATGCGGTCTTACATTATCTTGCAAAACAGAACGCCTTTAGTGATCAAACCAGGCCATTTTTTCTTGAGAGCAGTATGCACATCTCGTAGAACTTGACAGTAGTATTCACTGTTGATGTTGACACCACGAGGTAAAAAATCCACATGAATGATACCACTTTTGTCCCAAAAAATATTGGCCATAACTTTACCGGCAGATGCAATTGTTCGGAATTTTTTTGGAGGTGGTGAGTCTGTATGCTTCCATTGTGCTTGGATGTACGTTTCGATTCAGGCGTAAAATGATGCACCCAGGTTTTGTCACAGGTGACAAGGCGATCTAGAAAATCTTGACTCTCCCTTACAAAACGTTCCTTTAACTCATTGCAATTTTGCAATCTTCTGTTCCGGTCGAAGGCAGAGAGCTGTCTTGGTACCCAACGTGCGCTAACCTTATGAAAATGCAGGTGTTCGTGAATAATGGTATTCACAGTTCCTACAGACAGATGCGTCTCTTCCGCAAGTTGGCGACAAGTTATCCATCGATTGTCAAGAATCAGGCGTTCCACTCATTGAATGTTCACGGGAATGACTGCAGTTGGCTCGGAGCCACCTCGGCCGGAATCGTCATTCACGGACGTACGACCTTCTTTAAAACGTTTGCACCATTCAAATGTTTTACTGCGGCTAAGAGTTTCATCACCGTAATGTGCTTGAAGTCTTTTGTGAATATCACTCTGTTTTACGCCTTCTTTCACAAGAAATTTCATTATAACACGCTGTTCCATGTTTGAATTAGCACGGTTGCACACCATCTTGCTTAATCACTGACTTAAGTGACCCGCGAATCAATGTTGCCAGGCGTTAATAGGAGACACCTGTAACTTTCCACCATGGCTAACAGGATCCGCTCGGATCTTCCCTTATGCTCGTGAGACTAAAAGTCCCGGTTTGACGTGAACGCCCCTCGTATTTTAATATGCTGTAATATAACATTATTTTATGCGATAATGTTTCACATATACAATTAATTTTTTTGCAGTAACGGTACAGGTGCTCTGCATCATCATGTCAATTATAGTAGTGGCCATTAAGACAGCTTCCTTTCAAAGATTCGAGAGCCAGCGTGTAAACGGCAGAAAATTACCCTGGGCGATGTGGCTGAAGAAATACTGCATTCAGGTACCTGATCCAGATTAGCAATTATTGTAAAAATAATGCTCCAGAACAATTTCAAAATCATATTGTATGTATGTATTATACATCCATTTGATATTACTCAAAAAGGATATATCTTCGAGCATAACAAATACAATCAATGTCAATTTAATCAGGAACTGAGTAATATCGAGGAAAAGGCCCCGCTACAAGCGTTACCTTTACCTGCAAAGAAGGAAGAGGACGCGATGAACGCGCCATCCGAGTCAGTCTTGCTGGAAAACAATCCGTCGGAAGAAAACCCAGTCAATGAGAACGAGCAGCAGCTACAGATTCAATCGCACGCAGCTTTGGTGGACCGTCAGGTCTCTGTGACTCCACCGTTACCACCGAAAAACGCGCACGTAACGCCGCCGCCGACGCCGCTTCGCGGCATCACGACAGTCGCGTCGCTCCCGGTGCCCGACGTACCAGCGCCGCCGCGTCCGGATTCCGTTTATACGGAGGAAGAGGCGACGAAAGCAGCGGCGACCCTTGAGTCGAACCAAAGACTGATAAGCAGCAGCACACAGAGTCTGAAAGTTCCTAAACGGAAGTATTCCGAGAAGGGCCTCGAAGAGGACGATCCGATAGGACAGTTCCTGTCCTTCCTTTGGTGGTTTTTCTTCATCCTGGCGCGCGTGTTCGCCATCGCCGTGGCCTACGAGTTCTATCCGGCGACCGTGCTGACAACGGTGGGCGTGCACTACGCCGTCATGTTGTTTTACCTGTTCTACTACTCCAAGTATTACGACGTGATCACGATCATCGTCAACCTCTGGCTCGGTCTGGTCTATATATTCAGCCTGATCGAGTACCGGATCAAATTCAAGTATGCCGACTGGTGGACGTTGCCGTACTATATATTCGTAATTGCGCAGAACGTAGCATTGACACTCACGTGGTACGTGAACGCCGACTGGAACGGATTCTGGTACACCTATATATTCTGCGCAATCTTCGGCAGCATGGCACTCTGCATACTCTCGTCCGCGGTGTACTATATAATGTTTAAGCCAAAGAAACGTAGAGTGTACAGCAGCTGACAATCGTTGGGGGAAACACTGTCGTTCAGATAAGTCTTCTGAGAATCGTACTTCCACTTTTACTTTCGTACAAGGTGTGTAAATAAACTAGATATAAATTCGAGAGATTGATTGAAGAAATCTCTCGAATATTGGCGGCTTTCTATATTTTATTTACATCTTGTAGGTGTTTTTCGATTTTTGATAAAGCTTTAGACTTTTCTGTGTTCAAATATTTCGAGACTATTTTACACAAAAGTATATGGTTTATTAAAGCAATATTTATAAGCCATTGCTGTATATTACAATTGACTGTCTTACATTAATCATAGAATGTAGAATAATCGATATAGAAAAAGATTAGACATAATCATTGTTAGATTGGTGCAAAAAACTTTCTATACTTGCCAAATAGATTTAAACACGAGATTGTGTGCAATTTGAATTAAGGGTGCTTTCCAGCAAGTGACAAATCGACGCAGGACACATTCTGTCTTTGTCTCTCACTGAATATCAAACAAAGACAGAATGTTTTGTTTGATATTCAGAATGACTTTACAGAATGACTCGTGTGTCGATTTGTGTCTCTTGCTAGAAAGCATCCTAATTGATTAAAATAGTTATCATCATATATTTTTTTCTCATTTAGAAAGAAGTTCTTTAGTGCTTTTCCTACGAAATTTCTAATTTTATTTAAAAGAAATTAATCTTAATAAAAAACTAACAAACTTCTTGTACCAATCTAATACTTTAGGCAGCACATTTTACTATTTGACAATGTCTTTTATATTATATTATATTTACAATATTATACATTGATATAAAAAGAGAAAGCATAGACTTTCAATACATATCTCTCTCTGACATCATTGGAACATCTAAACTCTCCGTTTTTGTCTGAAAATCGAAATGTAATGATCTCGGAACGATCACGTAGATTACATGATATATCACAAAAATATGAACGTTTATCTTTCAATAAGGCTATAATATTAATATTTATGAAAATCGTCATTCATTCATTCACAAGCGCGCAATCTTCCCGTATATAAACGAGCGCGTTATATAACTAATCAGATAACTATTAATCATATCACCACAGTATAACCAGTATGTGCACTCTAGAGTCCTAAATAATAAGAGAAGCGCAACCGGTGGCTCGCTTGCTGATTGACTGATCGCGACCACCAATCAAAACTGAGTGTTGGGAGAGTGGTGGGAGAGTGTTGGGCCCGCAGCTGATTCCGTGGATGGAATTAAGCTAAGAATCCAATTGGGGTTTCAAGAAGAAGATTCCGTGGAACCCATGGAGGAGGTAAGGTTTGCACTTCTCTTATTATGGATGGTGGATGTGATGCGCCTTCAACCTAGTTTAAGGTTATATGACGCCACCAAATTGTGTCAGATACACAGAGATTACGTTTACAAGCGGTCAGCTGCGGGCCCAATGGCAACCGTCATAGACATATAGATGGCAACCATGAACGGGGGTAATGGGAACCACGGACGGGGTAATGGAACCATGAAGGGGGTAATGAAACCATAGAGGGGGTAAAGTTTGCGCTTCTCTTATTATTTAGGACTCTAGTGCACTCCACTCTCTTTTACACATCTAGATGTGTATAAGAGACAGGTGGTGGGAGAGTGTTGGGCCCGCAGCTGATTCCGTGGATGGAATTAAGCTAAGAATCCAATTGGGGTTTCAAGAAGAAGATTCCGTGGAACCCATGGAGGAGGTAAGGTTTGCACTTCTCTTATTAAGAACTGTCTCTTATACACATCTAGATGTGTATAAGAGACAGTGCTACAGCTCAGCTACAGAAGATAGAATTTTTGCAAAATTAGTAAAAGTTATAAAATTTGTAGTATTCGAGATTGCAAAAACTCAAGCAAAAATTCAAATTGCCATTTTTTTTTCGTTTTCGAAAGAATGGCGAAAGGTTTGTATGTCAAAATTTTGTATACATGTTACAGGACAATTTTTTCCCTTAAAATCTTAATGCAAAAATTTAATAATTTTAGATTAAGACAGTGGGCAATTGCGTGTGAGATATGAATATTAAATTTTTAACAATAAATAATCGGATTATTTATAAATTTGTGCTTAAATCACAGTAAATAAAAACTGGGGCACTTTAGTAGTTGATACGCTACTGGGCCACCCAAAAACGTGGCGGATTATCGGGATCGGAAAGATCAAAGGTGCCGACAGAGAGTGCACATACTGGTTATACTGTGATATCACGTCGCTTTTCGTCAAAGATCGTTCTTTCGCGCTTCACTAAAAGATATATAATATCGACTTTGCAGGCCGTTTGTACATCTCTCTTCCTCTCACACGTGGATACTCGAATCTCTGTGAAGATTACCGAGCTGACCCTCAAATATAATGTCATTCACTAATTTCTCAGCTATTATTCTTTGATCTACTCTCATACTTCTGAGCTTGGCGGCAAGGTTGCGGCCAACTGCATCGTACTCGTCCTCCATCATGAACGAATTGTTGTGCGATATTCTTAGGGATGTATTCGTGGATTCCGGTTCGTCGGATCCCCGAATTAACGATGCATCGTTCCAATCCGCATGTTGGTGTTCGTAAGACTCTTCATTTGCGGCCATACACTCCTCCTGCATGCGAATATATTAATTTAATCACAATGTGATGAAGAGAAGAAAATTCTTTGATGTAAAATCGAAGTCGATAAAAGAAAGACCAATGAGAAAATCTAAACGCAATTAATTTAAACAATTAAGAAATGTAAATATTTTATACATATTTAGAATAAATCTTAAATATAATCTTTAATATATTTAAGTAACTTAAAATATTTCTACCTAAAACTGATTTGAGTAAGCTAATTATTAATCCTTTCTTCTAATAGTGTAGCTTCTTATATTTTAATTTTTTTTTTTGTAAATCGGCGAAATTGAATTGAATTACAAACGGCAAAAACAAAAAATCGTGCTTACCATTTTACAGCGCTTCCTATTTTGCACCACTACGCGCTTTTCCCGCACTATTTCAGGGGCTTTATCAGGTAACGTCGAGTTGACATATATCGCGGATTTCCTCTGACTAGTTTTGCACCTTATTTTACTCATTAAAGATGGATGCAATCGCTACAAAAGTAACAAGGCTGACGAAAGTAATAAATATTCCTCTATCCAAGTTACAATGGTAAAAGAAGGCTCAATGAGAGAGTTTAAGCACAATCACTGGCGCAAAATTAATTATATAACTGTTGTCAAAAGTAATAAAAAATACTAAATGTAAAAATAAAAGAAAGGCACCAACGACTGGCGCTTAAGCTCTTTCATTCATCTTTTACTTAGCTCTTCTCTCATCTTTGTGAGTTTATATGGAGAAGCCTTCTTTTCATCCTAATTTACATTGACCATTCGATCAGTTTTTAATAATTACCTTTACATGACTAAGAAAATTCCCAGTGGACTTCAGATTGCCGTTCAACAGTTTCTTACACTGCTGACAACGCACCGTAACGTTAGTGTCTTCCACCCTGGTCACCATAAAATACTCTCCATCCAATAAAGCGGGCAATCTGACCGAAGCTGCTCTCTGTTCGACATTCGACTCGATCTGAGTCATCTGATGAGTTTGCTCCACTTGCTGCTGTTGCAGCGTCAACGTATCATGGCTCTCTTGACTCTGCACTTGTATCTGCTGTGTGGGCACCTGATTGTTCACGGATTGAACGATGTCACATTGGTGGTTTGCAGCGGTGACTATAGACTCATCGTAAGTTTCAAACGTTTCCATTTTGTTCTCGTAGTCTTGCGTGGAGAAGTTGTCCATGACAGCAGAGTGTATTCAAGCCTCGCTCCGAAAATCAGGACGAACAAAGTTCTTCCCTGCCTTAATTTTATGTAGCCAAAGTATCTGGAAAAGAGTAAAATCTTGTTGCAAACTACTTGATACTAATTAAATGTTGCGGTGATATTATTTATCCTTTGAGTCTTATTGAATTTTAGATAAGCTGCCAGATAAGAGTCGCACAGGGCGAATCTAGATCAGATAATAGATGAAACGTGTGTGCGTTAGAGAGATATCTATGGTTAGAGATTAAGAATCGAGTACCAACTTCGTTAATCAAGGTTGTGCTTGATTACGTCCGCACATCGTCAGGGACGGAGTGTCCAAGCGAAAAACGGCAAACGTTCCATACGTGCTTCTCTTGTCCGTAAACACGTAGACAAACAGTATTTGCTTCTGATAATTTTTTAATCTTTCCAATTATCTGTATGTGGTGGCAGTACTGAAGTAAACAAAGCATTTCTTTAAGTCTTGGTTCAATTATTGCGCATTAATTTGTTTGACATAATAAATGTATTTACTTAATACAATATAATTATAATTAATCGTACCATTTTTTACATATTTCAGCAATAAATTCACAGATACCCAGCGTCCCAATCGATACACATAACCTGTGATCTAATCCACTCGTAACTTTACTGATGGTTGACACTTTACGTCGTAAAACACGAAAATTGGGCGGGTCATTACTAATAGAGCTATTAATTAAGCGAAGGCTCTCACTCGTTTTATTTATGTGCAATTAAATAAATCGCGACGGAACGGCGGGAAACTCGAAAATCGCCGTAACATTTATAACCTAAATTCGCCACTATCAATAAATCGACACGCTCTGATGGCAACACTGCTACATGAACGTAAAGCTGGAGACACAATGGGTGCATCCAGATGCACAACCGCTCACTGAGCGCTCAGTGAGCGGTTGTGCATCTGGATGCACCCAATGGTCGCGTTCAGCAAACCAAGCCGCTCAGTAGCAATCGAACGTGATTGGCTCTTACTTTTAGAACCAACCAATCAACGTAGAGGGTTGATAAGACGAACTCAACAGTTGTGTCTGCTGAACGCGGCCAATAGGCTGCGTTGATTGGTTGGTTCTAAAAGTAAGAGCCAATCACGTTCGATTGCTACTGAGCGGCTTGGTCTGCTGAATGCGACCAATGGC
>NJRP01000492.1:72627-127665 GCA_003063835.1 Aphaenogaster floridana | reverse complement strand
AATTAGCCAAAAGACAATAGAAATCTTATAGACATATTTGCAATTGCTCAATTAACATAAAAATAATTATAATGAGGTTGAAAATAACAAAAATATTAACCAAGATTTGGCCCAAGATTTCTCCTTGTCCTGCGTCCTCTATAACTTTTGGCTCCTCGTGCGGTCTGCTCACTCAACCACACACTTCACTTTCGCTCACGCATCACAGCACGAGTGCGGGTTGATGGTCCCGCAGGAGGCACGTAGATTTTAGGGAGGCCTCACGTGGTCTTTTCGTGCCGCTTCCGCATTGGCTTTCACCCCCCCCCCCCCCCCTCCCCCGCAGGAGTATTGCCAGCTGTACGGTACAAGCGCTTGTCGCGTGTTCTTCCGTTGCGCGAAATCCGGGCAGTGGAGAACTGGTTGCGGCCGTCCAGGAGTCCCCTCGCCGATTTTCCCCGATTCCGGAGATGCGGTCCCGTCGACCCTCCATCGAGAGCGGGCGGCCTCCGTGCTCGGGTTCAGCGCCGTGTTCCGGTTGGGAATTTCCCTCCTGGCTCCGCTGGCGGGGTCACCCATGCGATGTCCCGTGTGGAGTAGCGCCTGTCCTGTTCGTCTCCGCTGTCCTGGTTGTCCGGCGATCCGGTACCACTGCAACGATAATCTCGCAGTATTCCGGAACACAAAATTGTCGGAAAGGGAAAAGGCGATACAACCTTGTCGGGGTGTACCCTGCGGCCCGTGCTCTTGGAGGCGGCGACGGTCTTCCTTTCTATGGTCTTCTTCTCGGTCGCACTCCACCAGTCGGGCGAGGTCCCTCTCAATACAACTTAATACTGGGAGCCTCTAATTTCTCTGCGCAAACTTAAGGGGGCATATACGTTTGGAGCCACAAAAAAATGGCATTTTTCATGAATTTTTTTCAGAGCTAAGAGACAAACTATAAAAATGGGACTTTTTGTATAATAAAGTACACCTTTTGTAATTCTCATACAAATTTTGTTACAATAATTTTGTTGAAAAATCCCCCCTTTCACCGTCGTGTAGTCAGCCGTGCACGCCATGCATGATTCCGCGGTTACAATGATTTCTCCATGCCCGTTCATCTGAAACACAAAAATCAAACGCCGTCTTAAAGAGTCAATTTTCTTGTCGTTGTCGTATCCGATTTTTAAAATTCTAATTCTTTCTATTTTTTTTAAACAAACAAAAATAAAATTTTTTGCCGAAAATCGGCAAAAACTCTAACTTTAAAGCCATTTTGTTTAAAATTAAAATTTTAAAAATCGGATACGACAACGACAAGAAAAATGACTCTTTTTTAAGACGGCGTTTGATTTTTGTGTTTCAGATGAACGGGCATGGAGAAATCATTGTAATCGCGGAATCATGCATGGCGTCTACGGCTGACTCACGACGGTGAAGGGGGGGATTTTTCAACAAAATTATTGTAATAAAATTTGTATGAGAATTACAAAAAATGTACTTTATTATACAAAAAGTCCCATTTTTATAGTGTCTTGGCTCTGAAAAAAATTCATGAAAAATGCTATTTTTTTGTGGCTCCAAACGTATATGTCCCCTTAAGTCGACACGGACGCAATAACCGCGCCAAAAAATCGGTAATCGGATCGCTCGCGCTCTCTCCCTCAGCCGGAAGGGCGCAGGACGCGAGTTCCTCCGCGGTCAGGTCTCACGACTCTTGTGACGAGCGCCAAAAGAAAAGCGTCACGTCACAATATATATATGTTTATGCAAATTATAATATTATTAGTTCATATTGTATATGTTGATATATACAATATATATTGGTTTGAATTAAAAATTATTATTTCTGGCTTCTTAGTTTCGTTACACATTAATTTTAAAGTTCGAATGTGTTCTTCTTTTCTTAATATTATTTTCTGAAATTATACATTAGAATCTAATGTAGAATCTATAATTGGATTATCCAGCAGAAAAAAAGAAGAGTCGAGGCCATTTTAGAAAATTATATTGCCGATATTCGTCAAGAAAAGGAGATGGCGAAGGCACAACGGAATGAAGAAAACCAACGTCGCGAACAACGCACGGAGAGAAGAAAGGCACGAAGAAGGAAATGCTGAGCATGCAAGAATGCACGAAGATAGAAGGAAAGTAGAGCAATCATTAGTAGACATTTTACATAAGTTAGCTGCTACTAAGAAGTAAAACGACTTCTATATTTTATTATTCCGTTGTGTTTTAAAGAATTTAATGAGGTTTAAAGAATATATAGATATATATAAAAGAAAAATGATATAGGAAATAAAAAAGAAATAAAAAATATAAATAAAATATAACTAAAATATAATTATATATTATATTTAAAATACAATTATATATTATCTAATAACTGATATTATTTTATATTATTTACATTCATTATATTGCTTTCATAATTCTCATAACTTCACGTGTAAATCTTGTTTTTCATTTCGTAGATGTTCTTTTCAAACGAAAAAATATTGAACTTTGTTTTATGTTATATAGTACGATTATCATAATCACAGTCGTTCATGCGATTAACGAAGTTTTCGCAAAATACAAAGTTTATGCCATAAAAACACAGTATCTGTATTCTACAAAACTTCTTTGCAGTAATCAAGGATCGCTCATAACGCTTGAAGAATTTCAAAGATAGTTCAAGCAAATTAGAATTTCTGCATATTAGAATGCTACAAAGAAAGTTTTAGAAAAATATCCGCGATAGTTTCCTAATTTATAAATATACCTCAATACTAATTTTTTTATTATGCAAGGAACTATTCAATAAAAAATTTTCATACGTTTCTATGTGTTCTTTTATATACAATTTTACGTATTTATATGTATTTTATTTTATTAAATTTACTCAAAATATAAAATACCACCTTAGTTATTTCAAAAACTGGGTCGTTCACTTTTACTTCCTTATTTTTAATCTAATATAAGCCAAGAGTACCGCCAACATACTACTCCGAGTGTATCATCATTAAGTATCGCATTATTACGGTTAATGAAAGCTTCACGTCAACGTATCATTCCTCTATAATGACGCGCGGAATTTCTGCACAGCATATCGTGGATCATAAAGAGCTTTAGGTTACGATCACGATGGATCGTCGTTTATAAACTGAATTTTGCCGTCAAAGCGTCTTGGTGTCGTTGATATCGACATATTTTATTAGTTTACGTCAAAAGCAACGCGAAGCAAAACAATCTCGCTACCTCGTACATGAAGACTTCTATCGACCGTGCTTCGATCGACTTACGTTGTTTACGAGCGGCAAAGGTCTGGACATAACAAGTAGTGGGCGGATAACCCGGTCGTTAAAAACGAGAAAGGAGAAAATTGAAATATAAGTCATTTTCCTAGATTTTGACAATATTCTTCCTCTCTCTTTTCTGCATTGTTGTTGTATTCATCAATAACGAGTAACTCCTTTTCCTTCCGTTCACTCGACGAATAATTCTTGCTCGAGTAAACACACTTATCTTCCCTTTCGAACAAAGAGATGCTACCTTGCAAAAAGAAGAGAGGAGGGAAATGAGTGATGTTGAAATATTAAAATCGTGGAAAAATATCAAACTCGACAATCTCACATTTCTGACATATTTTTCTTTATATATTTCATATCTCTCAAACTGCAACGCTCTTGCAAAATTTGATAAGTTTGCATCAAGGCGTGAAGCAGAAAGAATTTGATATACATCGACAAAGAGAACATCTAAATTTTCATAGGAAGAAATTCATAGAAAGAAAAATATAAGCTCCGTCGTAAAGTCTACTTTTCTTCTATCTTGACGTAATCTCGGAATGTAAATTTTAATGATTTGTATTACAGACTATAAGGTAAAGTTGGAGAAATAAAATTAAATCTAATTCACTCCGGTAGCAAAGTATAATAATTTCACATTGTGTTAAATTAGAAATGATATAATTGTCAAAGGACGCGACGCGAAAATATATTATGCCGTTTCTGTTAGAAGAGGTTACTTTGATGAGGAGAGCTAATTCTAGTATCACCGGGGAGAACGGCGAGTCGTTTCAAACAATATTTGTCATCATCTAAATTCTAGCTTTGATGTAAATTTTATATTAGATTACGCCAAAAGCTCTGGAATAACGAAGAAGCGCGCTTGCACCGCTGCAGAGGAAAGTCAAAAAGTCAAACGGTTCCGAGTTATCTTCTATAGGAAATGTTGAAATTCGAAGTGATCAAAGAGATTACCCGTCGCTAAATCAAAAGTGCTTGATTAAATTTTTTAAGCAATACTAAAAGTTCTCGAGTGTTTTCCTTCCGAAGTATGTACATTCTCTCTTCCAAGAAAATGCATCGCGAAGTAAGATGCAATGCACTAAAATTCTTTCTTGATAAAATAATTACTTTCGAATAAATGTTTTTTAAATAACCAAGAATTTTATCAATTATTTCATTTGATTGATCCACGAAAAAGATATTGCTTAAGAGAACAAACGTATTACTGTACTCAACAAAGATTTAAATATTTTAAAAGTATTGTTGAGATAAAAAAACATTCAAATATCTAATATTCTTGGCAATATCGTTGACCAAGTCAAAAAATATTATCCCTGAGTGATCTGATAGCTCGGTAAAAATTGCGGGATGCAAACGAAGTGTTTTGCTTACGTTTAGATGCAGCCTCTTTCTAACCAGCGTTCCGTGTCAATTTTTCGTCATTGAATTTGCATAGTATTACTTCGTCTTGCTTGCGGCGGGATAATCACAGACTCTAAACTGAGCGATGCGGAAAGTTTAGAGAAAAATGTCGTCATACACACGTGGCTATAATAAAAAAAAATCTATCTATTCTACCAACTCTATATTTTTATAAAAAATATTAAATTTTTAAATTTATGGGATTACAGAAGTTATTATAACAGTAAAATCATATCAAATCTTGTATATATATTAGGTGCTTTCGTGAATTTTTTTAGAATTTTTAAATAAAATTAATTTAATACTTGTAGAGGACCACAATCCGTATAATTGATACGTAGTAATAAATAGAATACCATCTATGGCCAGTCAAGTCGTCTTACAATTTATTATATGTTAATTATTTGCTGGTAATTTAGGAAAATTAAAATTATATTATACACCTCGACTGAAAAATGGTTTCACACGAAATAATACGTTTTCTTAACATCATCGGTTGTTGCAATAAATATTATCACATGCCTCGGTGGTCGAACTGGCTACGACGCCCGCACGGAGTATAGGGAGGTCCAGGTTCAAATCCTGACTAAAGTAATATTTTTCGCAACAAATTTTTAAACAGTTTTCGTGATGGGAGAGTGTTGGGGGAGTGGGAAGAATCTAATAGATGCTTTAACACATTTATTATTATTAAATTTAATACTCGTAGAGGATCACAATCTGTATGGTTGATACATAGTAATAAATAGAATACCATCTATGGCCAGTCAAGTCGTCTTACAATTTATTATATGAAAATTAATTTATGCTTTTGCTTTGCCTAATGATTAGAGAGAAAGAATATGTGGTAATATTAAAAATCAACAATTTTATTTCGGAGATCAGAATAATGTCAAATTACTGTAATAGCTAATGTACATAAATTCCTACATATATAAATATATTTATTTTATCTTAATAAGAATTAATCATGAATAAATATTTTATAATTCAGGACGCACTTGCTTATTAGAAAGTGCAACGCTTTAATATTCACTTTTCTCTGCGTTCACTTTAAACAATATTTTTCTTTTTTAGCAACACATTATACTGCAGGAACAATGCATTATATTTTATATGCACGTGACTCTCAAATATAAACTGAATTATTATTGCTCTCGCATACCATTACTTCACAACGGTCGGAAAAGTTTTTGACGTTATTGACAATGCCTCAATTTTCTCTTTGTGGAAACATTCAGCATAAAAGAGAGGTAAAAAAAGGATATGAGAAACAATGATGAAATGCAGATACCGTAATATTAAGGACTGCATGTGTGCGTTTTTAAAAGAGAGAAAAGAAATAAAGCTCGCTTTTTCCCCTTGTAAAAGTGTAAGGAGTACGTACTGTGCGAAAAACGGACTATAATAATTCACGACCTCAGAGGATTACGTGTTCACCGAGTACCTGAAAACTTTGCAAGTAGCTTTTCTATTATTCCCATTATTCTGAGAACGTTTGGAGAGAGATATAATAATCCTATTTCATAAGCTTTTTCTAATATTATTTCTTAGCTACATATATATTTAGCGAGCAGTGACTTTCTATTCTGGCGGCTTCTCGGGAAAACGTGACGCTCCGTTCATGGACGTGACGACAACATTACGAGGCGCGAGCAACGGCCGTCGTTGAGGAAAAATGGAAGAAAATAAGAAAATCGCCGTCATCGGCAGTCGGCAATGTTACCACGATGGCGATGCATCTATTTTCTACGCCATCGCTCCGGAAAATTGCTCCTTTCATCGGCTTCCACCGACGTTATTCTCTCCCAAGCAGATGCACGCGATCTCCTCCCATTGCACGCAATGGTTCAAACTGATAGCGCGATAGAAAAATCATTATATTAAGTAGTAATGGAGGTTTCCCATTCTTGCGACATCTATATCAAGGGGAATGAAAATCCTGACTTATAAAAGGCCATGTCATAAAAATTTCGAAAATCGATTTTTAGATGTAAAGTTATCTGTAAAATTATCTGTAAAGTTGTACTATGTAAAGTTTTGACTGTAGGTATTTTTTTAAAAATTTCTCCTTTATTCTTATTATTATTTTTAAAATGTTTTGATTAAATTATTATTTTAAATAATATATTAAATTTTTTAATAATAATAATTTAAGATAATTTAATATAATAATATATAAAAATAATAAATTAATATTATTTTATATATTTTATATTAGTATTATAAGATTATCTAAAATATTTTAATATAATATAAACTTTTAATAAAGGAAAAACTTGAAGAAGCAGTTGATATGCATCAAGAAAGATTCTTTGCTTTATAATCATGCGATTATATTTAATGAATTAAAATGTAGTAGAAGACAAAGGCATCCATGATTTCGTTAATATATTATCGGCTGGCCTCGCTGTATTAATTTTGCGATGATTTACGGGGAGGTACAGAGTTCGATGCTAATTCGGTTAAATGAGTTTGTTAACTCGCTTCCTCGATAATGAGAATCGTCGCCATCGGGATCTGAATAGCATGAACGGTAGAAATCCCAAATCCCGGGGAGATTTACGGCTCGGTGAACCGTAAATCTTCGATCTTTTCTCTAAATGCTTAAGTGTAATGGGATTTTTCCTGTCGCTAAAGTTCAAATACGGTTTCGAGGGTAGATATTCGTAATTCATACACAGAAAAAAAATGATGTTGTATCAACAGCATTAAGTCTAATTGAAAATAATCTTGTTAATTCAATAACAATTTTAATAAAATAAAATGATACGTATTCGTTTCATTAATAATGTTATTGAATTAACAAAATTATTTCCAATTAGACTTAATGCTGTTGATACAACATCATTTTTTTCCGTGTATAGCACGAATTTCCTATCAGATACATTTACTTTAGTTTCGGACAGAATCGATATAATATTCATCATCTGTATATTCCGTACAGAACATAAAAATAGTACGTTATCGCTGTCTTTTTAGATTCGTTGAATATTGATTCTTTTATTATTAAAATGTTAAAACATCACGGAAGTATTGCTTTCATGAAAACGAAAATATCGTTTTATTTTTTCTTTGCGATGGAAAGATTGGCCAGAGAGAGAAATTGGTCGAGGAATCCATAGAAGAGAATGTCCCCGGAGATCACCCTATGTATACACGTAGGCGAGTTTCTGTACTTACGTCATTACCCATTTTTAAACGTGGGCGGAAAACTGCAAACGCTATCTACGTCATCGAGCGATCGTACGTGATATCCCGGCTAGATATTCCAAGAGTGAATCTGGCAAACATTCAAGGGAACAAATTTTTAAACTCGAGTTTAAAAATTTAAATTTTACAAAAGAGAGAGGAGAACGTTATTACAATAATAATTAATATTTTCTAACAATTAATATTTGCATTTTATACTCCACGTGAAATAATGTTCTAGATTTCTGCAAGGCGTACAGAAACGTGAGTCGTACTGCAATATTTTTAAAATTTAATTAATTTCTTGAAAAGAGACCGTCATGCCCATTATTTACTTTGTAATCCGCGATTAATCCACGAATTAGAGTGGATATACGGAAATAGGAAGAACGGGAATGTAAAAGTTTTCCAACTAAATCCTGATTTCGGAGATCGAAAATTTCTATCAATCCCTTTCCAATCGTCAATTTTTTTACGGGTGATAGTTCTGCGATAGTTATAGTACATACATACAGCGAAAGATTTAACGAATTCGACACGCGAGAATCAAACTGGATGTAAAGGACGACGAACGAAGCCGACAAACTCGGTGCGGTTTTGAGGATTAATTGAATTTCACGAGACGAGATAGATAGACAATAATGGAATTCCCGAGTTTGTCGCTCGTCATACTGATATCGCTCGACAGCATCTATCAGTTTACGCTAACGATATGTTACAATTATCGACAATAATAATGTCGCACAAGTGATTATAAAGAGCCCTTGACAAAGAATGTAAATGATGTGATATTGTCGAATTAATCTCAAATGGACTAAATAATTTTTTATAGTGATTTCTAAGAAATATTGTTCTCAAGACTCCATTTAATAATTATAATTAATTACTAATAAGATTGATAACATTAAGATATTGCTACGATTTTTTAAATTAGATTAAACAAAATAAATATGGCTAAAAGATAATTTGTGGAGGTGCTGCACGAGCTTTGGTAATCCCATGGAACAAACGCATTGTCATCGTCGAAGGATTAAGGAAGGACAATATTTCACGCAAACTCCATGACGGAACTGAAATGGGCAGCCGTCCTTCGAAACGAATAGTTCTTCCCAGGAAAATTCTATATATTTCTGTGTATAGCCGTGACAATAAAGCCTCTCAGTGCGTCGTTGCGTGCAGTTTCCACTACATTACTACAGTATCTCTACCAAACAAACATATACAAACATATCCCGTCTTTACCCTGCGTGTTTGTCACCTCTACGATGATTGTTGTCGCGAGTGTTATAGTGTGCTTGAGTGCAAATTTCATGCAAATCAACCTGACATCGACCGTTAGATATAAATAAATTTTGTCACGTTGCCCGCTATTATCAAAATTTCCATTTTACCGGTGTTATTGTGTCGACGATGTGTTCCCCATGCATACCATTAATCTTAGATTCGTAAACATCTCCGCCCAACGTCTAACTACAGAAGGAACTTGAGAATTTAGAGCATGACATCAATGATTTTCGTCGAATTGGGATATTTCTCAAAGATATATCGCAGTATATTAAAATAAAATTCATACAATTTCTACAAATGATCTGTCAAAATGTTGATAAATCCAATTTTAAGAGAATATTTATATCTCGCACTAACTGTTTCGAATAATGATTAAAAAAATAGTCAAAAGATTTATTTATCAAAGAATATTTCATATAATAAGTTATATATACTTATATTGAAATTAGATAAGACACTCTTATATTAATCTCTCGAACTCAATATGTACAGTCAATTCTATACAATATCGTATCAAAATGCTACTTATCCCTACACTTAATTATAGTACACTATACAGGGTGTCCTAGAATGGATAATTAACCTTTGAGGGAGTGAAAGAGGGTAAAATTCTAAGACGACAGTTTCTCTGTTACTTTTCTCTCCGGTTATTATTCACTGGGTTATTTAACAATTAAGTCGAAAAAACGAAAATTGTTTATTTGAACTCAGTTACAGTGTTGGCTCGAAATGCCCACCTTCAGCAGCCAGGCATGCTTGAGCGCGACTAACCATCTCCCTCCGGACTTCTTGGAGCATCGCTGCATTCATCATGGCTCAAGGAAGAAGTCTACGCATTGGAATCTACAGACGAACTGGAGTTAGTCGCGCGACTTCATGCTGCTGTAGCCATGGTGGATGCAGCGATGCTCCAAGAAGTCCGGAGGGAGATGGTTGGCCGCGTTCAAGCATGCCTGGCTGCTGAAGGTGGACATTTCGAGCCAACACTGTAACTGGGTTCAAATAAACAATTTTCGTTTCTTCGACTTAATTGTTAAATAACTCAAGGGGTAAACCGCTGAGGGCATTGCGATGTACAAGATTTGGGGCATTAGTGGGCATTACTAGGGCACATTAGTGGGCATTACATAAAAAATTCACTAGTAATGCCCAAAAATTATGTACTTTTAGTATACTTTTGTGTATTTTGTGTATTTAGTAATGCCCAATTTTGGGCATTACTAGGCATTGGCGTACACAATTTTGGTCAGCGGTTTACCCCTCGAATAACTCAGTGAATAATGACCGGAGAGAAAAGTAACAGAGGAACTGTCGTTTTAGAATTTTACCCTCTTTCAGTCCCTCAAAGGTTAATTATCCATTCTGGGACACCCTGTATAAATTTCTCCATCAAAAACTAAACTAGACAAAATCGCTATCATACAACTAACAATCCGTTCATTGCTACTCGAGATCTTCTTCAATATTTCCGGAAGAAATACGAGAGACTCGAGAAGAGTATCTTTGTCAATAAAGATAAAGATTACATGATATCGCTCTTCGTATGGCCTTATCAAACTTTTGAAAGAATCTTCGTCGTGTCATTTTGCGAGAAATGAACGAGATCTTCACGATATCACGAACCTGTCATATATTGGAACCTACCGATTTTGTCGAGAGAAACGGACAAGTAAATGGAACTGTTCGCGAATGTCAAATTCCTTTTACTTCTTGCGCAATACGAGAGACAGAAAGAATAATTGAATAAAATATTAAAAAGCTAAAAAAGTGAAATTAAAAATGTGATCTCGTGTGCGATGCTAATTCGCGAAATTTACGAAGAATGCGCAAGGTATTATTATATTAATTTTTTCGGTAGAAAATTTGCAAAAGATAAAATTGCGTTACCGCTCAGTTTCTCTTTGGTGGAAATCTCTCCGAGCGCTTGTGCTGACGTTTCTAAAAAAGAAGACAAGCGAGACGCGCACAAGTCGAATTTTTAACTTTTCAGATCACATTTTTAATCGGCAGTCATTTTTCTTTTAACCGTGTTTTAACCGGTGCAAGAGTAGTCTCGTCGAAATCGGTATTATATACGATAAAGCTATAAGAGGTAATTATCGTAAGCTTTGAGCGAGATTCAACTTTGAGTATCGTCGTAAAAATATAAATAGATTAATAAACAGATAAATAGATAAACGAGTTAAATTATCAGTCAAAATTCTCGTCAAATCGAAATTCTATTGAGTATAACAATGGTGTTGTACAACGGTGCTCCGGGATTTGCAGTGTCAATTAATATCAATACATCAGAACGAATTGACGCGGCAAATCCGTCTGCCAATGATTTGTCGACCATTTCGACGTAAGCAGCGGATGCTGCAAACCAAGCATAAATCGAAGTTACTCTCATCGATCTGATAGTACCAGGATTGGAATTGAATTGATCCTAGATCTAATTGTAAGTAAAGTGACATGTACAGTTTGAATCATAAATAATTGTCAAACGGTCATAAATTAATTTCCAAAGACTAACATTCGATTATGAGAGGTTTGATCGTAATTTAGATAGATTGCTATCCAGCATGACGTAATTCAGAGGCAAAGTTTAATTAAAGCGCGATCTGGAAAATTCCACCCCGCCGAAAGTTCTTTCCGAGGGGAAGAGTCATCGGTGTCCTTGTAAGCGTCGAAACTCCTTTCGATCGCTCGTGATTTCTCCCGCGACATAGAGAATCTCAAGTTCTTCGGACTCACGGTGGCGTAATGGTGCGTGCAAGGCTCTCTCAAGTATGGTATATTATTGTGCATGGTAGATGAGACATCCGTGCTGAAGTTGCACAACATAGGATTGTGGACCGGTGTTTGAAGAACAAGCTCATCGAGTGCTGACGTTGATTTGCACGTACGTGATCTGAATGTATCCATATACACACGCATTTAAAGCGCTCGATTGTATTTCAAAAGCATTGCAATAGTCAATATTATATAAAGTATTATTTTACTATTTATATATAACAAAGAATAAAAAATAAAAAAAATTAAAATGAGGTTTCGTTTTCTTCAACATTATTGTCATACTATTATTATATTTTAAAGTATATTATAATATGTATATATATATATACAATATATTAATATATTTATATCATTGGTATTTTATATGTAATATTATTATATTATTACGCTTTACCATTACTTATATATTATTATGTGATGTTATAATAATAACAGTATTATTATCATTATAATTACCTCAACAGGTCGCTGTTTGGAGATGAAGTCAACCATTCAGACATTCTGGAGAACGAGAGGTTCAACTCAGTTTGACACACAGACGACGTATCTGAAGCTTCCAACTCACGCGCATCAGATTCATGTTCCTTCGCGTCGCATCTTACCTCCTTCTCCTCTTCCTCTTCCATCGACTTTTTCTCCGCTGTCTGATCCAGTTTTGTCTTCGCAACGAAAGGGTGTTTGGGGATTCCGTTCCGGGTCAGATAAGGATGCTTAGGAAGTGGCGGGTATCCGCAGGAGGCCTTCAACTTCGAAGAACTCGCGAGGATCGGACTCTTCAACGAAGATTCGACGTTCCGGTGGTTCTCTTTGCAGAAGGTGGTTGTATGTTGCAAGGATGCCCAGGCATTTAAATCGGTAGGCTCAGAATCGTTCGTGAACTTTTCGCGGGGCATTTCGGTTAAGACCATGCGCGAACTCTTTGACCAGGTCTTGTCGCTGACGCAAGCGTTTTTCGCGCGGCCGAAGGTTGCGAAGGTCAGCGGTGTCGATGGCTTCTCGTCGGCGTGATTGGGATCGGAGCGCCAGGACTTTTGCGAGGAAGAGGATGATGAGGACAGAAACCGTTCAATAAATCCGGAATCAGGAGTACGTTCATGCGACTGCTTCTCTGCCGATTTTTTCCAGAGTTTTTTGTAATTCAGCAATAGCTTAGTATTGAATGTCGACTTTAATAACTTTTTCAATGATTTTTTTCCTGACAGCTTTTCGCCCAGCGCTGACATCCACGTCACACAGTTATCGTCGTCGATCTTGATCGGTCGATCATCATTCAGCGAAGCGCCAATTACTCGCGACGATTTCTGATCAAAGTTAAACGACAGATTTGGAACCGATTCGGAATTCTGAAAATTTTTTTGGTTCTTCGGAATATCTTTGGAAGATGTAACGGTTACGTCTTGGAAGGATGAGTCCAATACTAGACTACCGTCGTCACTATTCATGTTTAACATGTTATTGTGCGACGATTCCGAGGACTTCAACGATGATAACGAGGTTGAGGAGAGTTCAGCTTGCCATTGTTCGTCTTCAAAGTTGTACAGGTCGGCTTGTAAGTTTCTATAGCTGTTATTGCTGCTCGAGTCGCAAGAGCTTGTCAAGATGTCGTCAAGAAAATCTTCGCTGTCCAAATTTTTGTCTTCAACATCCTCTAAAGGACTTGAGCAAATCATTAATTTGTCCTCATTCGTTTTATTTTCCGACTTTTGATCTTTTCTCTTCAGATTCCATGATTCATTCCTCTTCAAAGGACTGGGTTGTACATTCATCAATGGCTCGTCCATAGAGCCGTACATATTGATCTTAGGAGAGGCTTTCGACCATATCTTCGAAACTGTTTTTTCATCGCTTTCCGAATGATACCGATTAAGAATTATGAAATCATCTTCGATCTCGCGTGTCTCGAACGGAGTCAAAAAGACCTTGGATTTTTTATTAAAGTTATTCCGACATTGCAATCTGGGCGCATCATATATCGCGAGATTCGAATTCTTCTCTACGTTTTTATAATTCTGGGCGATATCAAGAGTATTAAAAAAATCGGATTTTCTTTTAGCTCGTTCTCGCTGACAATTCTCATTATCAGTAGACGCTCTTACGCTTGACTCGTAAGCTTCGACGATTTTCTTAACGAAGTTGCTGTCACTCGAAGTCGACGATTTCGATGTGATATCCCGGCAGCTGGCCAACGGCGAGCAGAAGCCCGTCTCGAACTCCTGGATTAAGATCTCCATATTCGGCATATTCTTCGGTATGTCCGGCAGCACGCGAACTCCGTTGACGGGCATGTTGACAGCGATTAAAAGTTTACAGAAGCTTGTTTCCGGAATAGAACAATCCGTCTCCAACTCAATTTGCGTTTCCTCGACTTATCGGTGCGGAACTGCGACACAAAAAATAGACACAAAAATTTTGTATAATTTTAACACACATATTTGATAGAATATAAAATTTATTTAGCTCAAATTATGTAATTTTATTATATATTAATATATTTATATATTCATATTTTTTACATAAATATTCTTTATTACACCTTTTGAAACAAAAAGCATTCTTTTAAATAAGCATTTCTTTTAAAAAATCATTTTTTAGTACCGCACATAAATATAAGCGTTTAAGGAACAGAAAGTAATTTATTTACATAAAAATATGTTTATTTAAATTTTTTTTAAATAAAAGTATTTTTTCAACTCTTTGAGACTCTTATGGAAATACAAATTTTATTATAAATTTCAATATAAACTTTGATAAAATTTTTAAACTTTTAAAATAAACTTTTAAAATAAACTCTTCTACACAAACTTTTTAAATTAAATAAAAATATTATTTTAAAGAGGAAATTAAAATATATTGTTCCAGTTATTCGATAAATAGAATATCTATATTGTCAGAATTTTTTCTTTAAATAATTATAGAATATTTTCTTTAAATAAACATCGCGAAACAATATTATTTAATGTAATAGTATTTTGTGAAACACTATTAAATAATTCGTTTTGATCTTTGTATGTTACCATAGTTACTATTTGATGAAGGACTGAAGACGGAAATTCATAATTAAAACAGTACTTTTCTATTCTTCGTAGTTCTGCGCGCGTGGTAAAAATAGTATTAATTGTATCCTGATGGTGACGGTTGCGAGAAGAAGTTTTAAAGAAAAATTTGTCATATGATAAATGAAATATTAGCCTTCAAAATAGGAAACAGTAGGATTATTTTTCTTTCCTCCAATCATAGAAGCAAAAAGCTACCAAATTTCCTACGTACTGACTGTGTAATTCTCTTACAACCGGCTATTCTAAAATTACCATCAGACTTATTGTTAGTAGGATTCGTATGGCAACACTGCTGATACGTGAGAAAGGGTGAGAGAATATATTTACATTTGATTAAAATAATTCATACGAGGATAAAACAATGGCAATAAGAGCCAAGCGCATAAATAATTTATTTTAAAAATCAAGAGAATTTTAACGATAAAGTCCTTAATGCATATAGCGCGAAGTCATTAGCAAACGTTTCGGTCCCTTTCTTTGGGCCATCTTCAGCGTAAACAATAATACATAATAAATTAAGACGTATAAAAAAACATAAATCAAACGAAATCAACGGTTAAATCGAAAACATTACGGCAGTCAAAAAAGATGTTACTTCCCTCAGCAAACCGATGCGGAGGTGATTATACACCTCAATGACAGGAAACCATCCAAAAAATTTTATCCCTTGATTGGTAAGCCAGGCAAAAATCAAGACATAAAGTTCCACTGTCATCGAGAGTATTCTCATACCAGATAAGTTGAGGAGAAATAATATCTGTAAATAGATATTTACACACACACATCGAAATTTGTCAAGATATTTGTGTCTTATTGCCATTGTTTTATCCTCATATAAATTTTTATAGGGCCTATATAACTGTATTATTGATTAAAATAATTATTTGTAAAAAATTTGTACGATTTCGTTTCTATTAGATTATTGTATTTTTCTTGCTTATATAGTTATTCTTTCAATGAGAATAAAAATAAGATAATATAAAATATTATCTATGTATAATACATGTAAATGTCCTTTCCTGAACAAAGGTTCAATTTATCTGACGCAAATATTAATCGTGCTCTGTCTAATCCGCATTATGTCTCTTTATTACAGACCACAAAATAAAAATAATACTCAATGATGACTTTACCTCAAAATCTAATATTTCTTGGATGTTTGTCAATGTGTTAAATAACTTAGAGCGTCGACAGGGAACGATTATTCATGCTAATCAGAAGCATCTGTTTTTCTGTGAAGCGTATAACCCCGTTTTGCCCATCAAATTCGCTCGATTCTAATCTATCGCAGCGGTGATTACGCGATCCGATGTACTTATTTTCGTCAAGGCGGCTAAGCCTTCGTAACGACAATCAGCTGCATGTTTCAGCTGCTATTCTCCATAGACATAATAACATGATGGAACAGAAAAAGTACAAGATTAAAAATTTCGAAATACATAAAAGATGGAAAATAGTAGCAGTCAATCATATCAATATAAATATCTCAATATTCTTCTTTCTTTAAGTTCTATTTTTCGCCATATTATTCCGGTTCTTATTTTATTATATATTTTATATTAGGTTACTAGAACAATAACTACAGCACACAAGATAATATTACTGTAACATTGCAGGAATATTATTTTGCAAGATTAAAATATTTCCCAAAATATTTCTGAAAACTTGTAACAACATTTCTATGTCCGCTTTTAAACAATATTTTGCAATATTCCTGTAATGATCCTGAAATATTTAAAAAAATATTGTAGATATATTCCTGAAACGTCAGTGCATTATTCAGAGTATGTCCTAAATATTTCTAAATACTAAATTTTTAAATATTATGCTCAATAATTTCTTTTGTGCAAAGACACAATCATATCTCGCATTAAGTACATGCATAAACTATACACAAATAATTATGACATGTTCTCGAGCTTCGGTTATATAGACTTTGGCCATATAGAAAGTTCGTCAAATTTTCGAGAAATAATATTATCTAGCGGCAGTCCTAGAATATCAGAATACATAATCAAAAAATATATAAATTTTTGGAATATTACAATATATGTAATTAAATTATAATATTGCAGTGCAATATTGCAGTGCAATATATGTAATTAAATTATAATCTTGCAACATTTCCTGTAAAATATTAAAATTACAATATTTCTACAATATTCTTGCAATATTTGTAATATGTCGCACTACTAAAATATTCCTGCAATTTTTTAGCAATATTTCGTGCTGTAGGGGTATAAGCACGTGCGTAGCGTTCGTATCGCCTATGAAACAAACATTAGTATAAGTCTCAGAGAAAAAGATAAGTTCTTTCCTTTCCTTTTTTTGCAACTTTTTTGGCAAACGGCATTTTTAAAAAAAAACAAAATTTTCGGATTTTTATCGATAGTCGGCGAGTGGTCGAGCGCGAATCATCCATCAATCGTGCGGCCGTTCGCTCGAATGTCGGTACGCAAGCTATCATCTTGACGACACACACGGGAATAACACATACTTGAAAGATGGTTATGCTTATCGCGAGAAAACTTTCGTACAGGCGCATACATTTTCGCTAAGGATAACGCGAGATTTAGCTATGTCTGCTACATCTGTTCTCATGAAATATTTAGAGGTAAATACTATTATAGTTTTATTTATATAGGATGTCGCATCTTTACTATATCAAATCTTGATGATATGTAATAAATCTTCTTTTCATAAAGAAAACATAAATTATTAAAAAGCATAGCATATGGAATTATTTAACAATTAGAAACGTTACGCATCTAACGACAAAAATACTTTTTCTCATTTATTTTAATATTAAAAATGCAGAAATTTATGATAAATGTTTAGCATTAAATCTATATTGAAGGAAAAATTATTAAATCAATTTTTATTATTAAAATCTATGATGCTGATGACACTCTATGTATCTCTTATTATGTTTCTTATGCAATAATTTATTGTTAGTTAACATAGGACAAAGGCCATATGAATCAATTTAAACTAAACGAAATTGATTTAAATGCTACTGAAAAAGGAGATTTTATGGTCAACCCACAAAATATTAAGAATATAAAAAAGAGATTATAATAAAAGCATTTCGTAAAATTTATCTGAAATAAACTTGAAGGCATCCAAGGGGAAAAGAGAAGTTTTATCGACGTAGAAGTAGAACCAACATGATAAATAAATTTATTTATAATAAATAATTAATATTACACAATTACTATTACATTTGCTGCGGTCCGTTTTATGCTAACAGCGTTATCAGCGCGCACAAATTTATACATAACGTGAACTATAGATTGATAGCGCTGTGAGCGTGACTCGGACCGCAGCCACTATTAATTTCTCGACTGTCAAAATATGTGCTCTCCACGATGATAGCTGCAAATACAACGACAGAACCAATCAGCATCACGGAAAAGAGACAACAATAAAGGGCCGTTCATATCTACAGACATTGAACTTGCCAGATGCGTAGCGTGGCAGACACATTTGACATTTTTGATAATATTCACACTGACAGACACTTAGCGCGACAGACATAAGTTTTTCGATAGTTATATTTGTGAATGACAATAAAATTTCAAAGAGAAATAAATAATTTCAATTTTTGTACTAAATCTGATTGACAATTTGCGATTTTATTTAGTCGGGCTTTTCGTGGAGGTGCTGTGAAAAGTATTTATATTGCCCGCACAGACGGGAACAGACAACTTCAGGGGGCCTATTACGTACACAGAGAAAATTTTATATTAAAAATTACTACGTATAGCAGTAACCGTGGACCATTGCTGGAATTATAAAATTTTTTACTATGTTTTTCACTAATGAGTTCAATAATTATTTATATAACATAGTAAAAATTTTTATAATTCCAGCAATGGTCCACGGCTACTGCCATACATAGTAATTTTTAATATAAAATTTTCTCCGTGTATCTTGAGAGTGAGTGAAAATGCGAAAAGTGAGCGAATTCACTAGGTTTTGATCAATAAAATTGCTCGAAACCTAGTGAATCTGCTCACTTTTGTAATTTTCACTCAATCCCGAAAACCGTAATAGGCCCCCAGACTTGCACCGGCACAGGCAAAATATTCTTTGCGAGAATGTCGTGCTGGTACGGTCCGTGTCATCTGTAGATGCCGTTACGGCTACGTAACGCTAAATATGAATACGTAATACATTAAAGAATATTTATCGTGTCTGCCACGCTACGCGTTTGGCACGTTCAATGTCTGTAGATATGAACGGCCCTTAAGTTTCGAGACTTTTGAGAGAACTTCAACATATTCGAGTATCGATTTAACATGACTTTTTGAAAAGTGGATTCATAAATTAGAAGTTTCTGTGGTCTGAAATTTTTTTGTATCGATTCTTATTTATTATTTAATATCTTATTAAATTATTTAAGATTGTTAAATGTCAAAGATAAGCTTGATAAAAATTGTATACGACCCTGTGTAGTCATGCCCAGTAGATAGCTGATGAAGTAAATGTGTCAAGTGACCGCTGACCCGACGTCGTCTTCTTCGGAGTGAAACGCTGCTCTCAAGAATTCCCTCGTACAGGTCGCTCCTTCACGCGATCCACGTCAAGCTGTCGGCTACTTCGAGATACGCGCGAATAGAAAATTCCTCGCGATCTCTCGCTAAGCCGTGGAGAGAGAGATACCTTACACTGCTTTCTCAATGCCGAAATACGGCATCTAATAGCAAATAGCGAATCCAAATGTTAATCGAATAAAGTTTAGCGAATAAAAGAAAATTAAACTGTAAATCTTCAAAGAAAAATGCCACGAAGAATTAGAGACGAATCAATACGCACGAAATTTGAACGATATTAACACGTTTATATGCTCCTAGAACGAATTTTATGTAGATCGAGACTGTACGAAATAGGCAGTTGTGCGTAATAAATAATAAGCTTTGATTATACACATACACACGCAACACATTTATTATCGGTTTCTGTTCAAGAATATATCGAATATTCAAAAGAATGGTATACTTGTATACATACATATTTCTTATATAGCTATATGAATTTGTAATCTCTCTAGGATATCAAATATTCCAAAACAGTACTTGCTTATATACATACATGTGTATGTATTTCTTAGGTTTCTTAAATTTCTTATGTGACATACCGTTCACCAATGTTGATATTCTCAACAAACAATATTCTCAGAAAACAAACAAAGTTCAAATCTTGCAAAACAATTATTCGATAAATCTCTTGTACAAATCTATTAAAACTTTAAATTAATTTGCGTGCTTGAATCAGGATGGTCACTTTGTTGTGTCACAGATTTACCCGCAAGTTCCTACTCCGCATGACGCAAAACATGCATTTTTTAACATTGCACGTGAATATCTCTTTACTTCCCTTCCCCGAGAAGGAAGGTATTTTTCGTTTATATTTTAAACTCCGAATTTCATTTCTTCTTAATTCGCGCGAAGCAAAAGGGACGAAATTTGTAAAAGATGTTTCAATTCGGAAGAGGACCTTTGTATTATAATATTATATTTGCTAAACAGATACTTTTTGTCGTATTTTTTTCTTTGCCTGAAATTGTAACATGTTGAGGAATTTGAAAGATCATATGCAGAATTTTGAATTATGCGTTAGGTAAAAGTAATATTTTCATCGTGTAACGGTCTTGTCCGAGTTCTCTAGATTCACTACTAACATTAAAAGCGACTGCGGTTTGCATAGACGATGGCGCCGCGGCATGAAAAGAACATTGTGCGAAATAATACAAAACTCTGGTACAACGTCGCCGTCAAGTTTTCTGCTGCGACGGAATAAATCTCGGTGAAATATGCAAAAGGAGACGTACCGCCCCCGTTGCGGCGTAAAAATAACGCGCGATAATTACGCAAAGATGCACTGCCCGCTCTCTTATAGTTAGTGGAACCGTATAAACCGCAAAGTTTCACGTCACACAGCGCACCGAATAGAGAAACTTGGGACGGTTAATCTTCATGAAAGTTGATGGCTCGCACTACAAAACATGGCTCCCACTACAAACAAATCTGTTATTTATGAAACCTCATTTGCGCTAAGATGTAAGATGAAATTAATATGCTTAACAGTTTTTATTGAGTACAACTACGTAAACGTTTCTCGATTTTGTTAACAAGCAGTAATGTACATACATACACGTATTTTAATAAAATATACTGTATATATATCATTATATTTAATATTCATACATTAACACGTTGTCTGCTCAGCGAGTTTTGTAAATTTTACCGTGTACACTATAGAATTTTACCGTGCACACGTAGAATTTTCATTATCATAAGCATATAATGATAAAATATAGTGTAATATATAATTAAATAAGATTATATCATGGATAATATGTAGCGCACTTTGTAGTTTACATTGCCATCTAGCTATTTATGTCATTCAGAATTTTTATATTAGACGGCATTTATTTTTTACAAACGTTTTTAAAATTTTGATAGCACCGGTGATCACACCAGCATCACTGAAAAGCAAGCCGGTCACGGATGACCACTGTAGCAATCGATGAATTTCTCTCAAATCAGAATTGAAAAATTATTATTCTACAGAGAATCAATATGATATTTTTCTTTTGGCAATCGTCGGATTCGTGCAACGCGATTCTATCCGAGTTTTAAATCTGTATTGATTACTAATTACCATCAAGGTGCAAGAGACAATAAATTCTACGTAATTGATTTTCATGAAAGATTTACGTACTCCTTCGATTAATGGAACATAGACAGTATAAACACGTAGCGAGAGTTACCTTTTGTGATAATAAAACGCGGTCGTTTGAAACGGAGGTCGCGGACAGCCAAAAGAATGAATTGCGGCATAACAATGTCCGCGTTCAGCGGGAGACTGCGTGGTCGGAATCGCGGGATTCGCTTCCTTTTCTGTTTTTTCATCTTTTTTGTTTTGCATTGAACGTCGATGCACACAGAAGATTAATTATTTTTCGGTGTAGCAAATGATCCATCTTTTGTCCGGCTCCCGCTTTCGCGATAAAGAAAACTTCATTGTGACGCATCGTCGACTTATATACGTTATTATAGCAAAATCATTAAAACAGCCAGGGAAAACCCCATTTTCTAAAGAATTTGCAATTTTAAAGGAGTTTTAACGCATCATATGCGAAGAATAGGGCGCCCTTTGACATTTGTAATTAACTACAATGTACATTATTATCTGTAGATTTTAAAAAACAATTTTTTTTCCTTTAAAAGTGGGGATTATTTAATGTCGTCATTACTTTCTGTACCAATAAATTAATTAAAATTTTTATTAGTTCTGTATAACTTTCTCTCTACATATATGCATATGTATATACAGGATGTCCGAGAAGACACGACTTGATCAAAGGTGGACGTAGATTAGGTTAAACAAAAAAGAAAAATCATGTACCATTTTGCAAAATTCACAATAGTTATTGAGTAATTAATTAAAATGTCTGAGCGAACCAGCGCGTGAAAAGCGGTAGGGCGAACTCCGTATGGCATGAAAATGATTTGTTAGATCTCCTAGCAGCGGTGAGCATCATCTGAAAGATAATACCGCGCCAGAAAATAATTGTCACGCAACGACGCGTGAAATCGCGTACATACATATTTATGTCTCGTGCCTACAATTTCGTTTGTATCTCTTTGTCACCACTAAGACGAGGTATTCAAGTAAACTCAATCGGACGTTCAGCCGATTATTGAACGATACGAGAGTTAATTGAGATCTCGCAGATAAAATTGCTTTGGAGGATCTCTCGCGATCTCCCAAAGGTTAAGAAGGAGAGAGAAACAGAACTTCTAGTGATGTGTTTCACGTTGGTCGAGCTTAATTTGAGTACGTGGCAGTCGCGAATGAAAATTGCTATATTGTAGAACTTGTGGGAGAGAATTGCGCTTCAAAACATGACCTGAGAAACTCCAAAAATTGATCACGAACAACATTTAACTATTTTTTTAATCATTTGTCATAAAAAAACATTGTACAGCAAAAAATAATTAACATCGTAAATCTGTTCTTAGAGAATTAAAGTATATTATCTTAATAACTTTTACACATGCTGAAAAATATTGCTCAGAATTCTATTTCTCAGAATAAGATTTTAAAAGTTCTTTTCAAGATTTCAAGAAACATTTGCCATTTTAACAATCAATACAATAGTAAGTTTCTTTACTGATATTGTTATGGGTTTATACACAACTTGTCTAACTTGTCGATTTCTCGCGTTACGCCGGCTGCATGCAAATGTAATTTAAAGCGCTAATGGCTTAAACTACTAACTCGGCGGCAGAAATTTATTATGCATAACGTTTAGTCTTTTCAGTCCTCGGATATCACACAGAATATTTACCATAAAAGATAATTAATATCAATAAATATAAATTGCTTTTTATATACAGGATGTTTTAAAAAACCATTCAATATTTATATGGTAGATAGTACACACCATACTGAGTAAAAAAACCTTAATAATAAATATAGAGGTCGAAAGTTCAACCGTTTCTGAGATATAAACACTTTTGTATGTTAGCATCATGATTGACTTACTGGCTTCTACGTGTCGCATACGACGTGAGAAGAAGATAATCTGTCTAAATCTTTATCTCGATATTTACAGAAGATGTTCCACATGTCCTCCTTCCATTTTCATACACGCTTGGCATCTTCTTCTTACAGAGTCGCGAACTTTCCAGGTCTCTGTCGAATTATTTGACAAACACGCTGGATTCGGTCACGCGTAATTCTTCTAAATCATTTTTTCTAAATTATTTATAATATTTACACAGATTATCTTTTTCTCACGTCGCATGCGACATGTAGAAGCCAGTAAGTCAATCATGATGCTAACATACAAAAGTGTTTATATCTCAGAAACGGTTAAACTTTCGACCTCTATATTTATTACTAAAGTTTTTTTACTCAGTATGGTGTGTACTATCTACCATATAAATATTGAATGGTTTTTTTTTAACACCCTGTATACTGTGTAATATTGCAAATGCAATATTATTTTCGACGTCCTACGTAATTTAATAATTTTTGCAGATTCCTTTTCTACTAACAGTAACACTGGATGCGGAGCTCGTCTCTAAGGAATACTAGTCGTTTTAACAGTCGATACACGAGGAGTTTATTTACTGAAAAATCATTATAGATACACAGTCTTCCTTTTCCATTTCCCACGATACACCAGTTGCATACAAATGCAGTTTAAAATGCTAACGGCGCTAGTCAATGGTAGGTTGAGTGCTATCGTCTTTTCGCATCGAGATGACGTCCGAATACGTTCGTCGAATATACAATGAACTAAAAATGCTCCGAAGGAATCGACGAAATTTATCGCAATGGCGACGACGAATAACGGTCATTATACGCTAGTTATTTTGTTACTTCCAAGTTGGAAGTAACAGAAATGAGTAAGTTGGAAGTCTATAAATTCCATTCCAACCGTCTTGCAGGCGCGTAAACGTCCGCGCGGTTATTTATGATCGTCACGCATTGCGAATTTTATATTTTCACGCCAGTTATAACGCCCGATTCATACGTCGCGCGTGGTGGAAGAATAATCGACGCACTTGCAATGATAAAATATTACACCACCCGAGAGTCTTAACTCATACTTATCGACAAAGTTCTGAACCAAGATTCTAATCGAAGATTTTTTATTTTTAGAAGTAACATATATTAATAATTTTAATTTAAAAAATTGCAAATTCAAAAATTTCGAGAAATGATAACACTTTACAAAATTTTAATTCAAGATACGTTAATTTTAACTAAAAATTTAACGTATAAAAATAAAAACGTACATTATTTGTGGCTTAATAATTAGTCCGCGTTAATTGAATCAAAAGCTTTCTCTAAAGCTTTCAATACTGGAAAAAGTCTGTGTTACGTGGCGTCGATTTTAACTTATCTAAAAAATATCGAAACAATATCAACATTCTACAATCGAGGTTTCATGTAGTCTCGACAACAGAAAAATTCCCTTTCTATTCCGCGGTTATTTTTTTACCGACCTCGAGGCTACAAATGACGGGCATTCCCGGCGCCAGCATGTAAAATTAGCGAACGTCGCGAATCGTACTCGCGATTTATTTTTTCGTCGCATCCATGGTCGACTCTCGCTGGATTTATACTCGCTTATTGGCCGCCACCCAGGTCTCAGTCTATTCTTCGTCGCGCTTGTTAAAAAACGCGATGGAGAAAGAATGTAGAGTAAATTGAAGTCATTTTGTGACTGCAGTATTCCGATAATGACGTCCAAAAGGATAAATCCGGATTCAGAGCGCGATAAATATAGCCCTGCATTAAGTAGAAAGCAAGCGACCGATGACATTGTTATCATTGCGCTTCAGCTGATCTCGGTACATTTACCAAAATTTGACACTCGCGTTCCCTTCAACTTTTCATTGTATAAATCTTCATAAATTTTATCGTCTCATCTACTTTCATGCAGCATCTCTCACAAGTCTCTGAAGTCCTAGAATTGTTCGAAATCAATTCTCTTTGTAAAAGTCCCTCTAAAATTTTATCGTATTATTATAATAAGACCTTATATATATATCAAAAGCATTTTGTCTCTGATGTAGTTTATTTGTTCGCTACTAAAGAATAGTTATTTCTTTATTTATTTAATAGAAATTTAATAGATAGATTTTTTTATCTAATATACTTGATCTTTTTTTACCCCATTTCACTTATTTTTCATTAAATTATGTCTATATTTTAATTATTATTTTTATAAAGTATTGTTCTTTTTTTTAAGTAGAAAAAGTTTATTTTTATTAGCTATCAATTCTATCTTATTTTTAAAGTTTTATAATCAGAGTGTCTTCCCACACATTCTCTAGCATTTTACGTTCAAGAATTTGTCTTTACTTTCGCGTGCAATGTACGCATAAATAAGCCAGTTTTATGGTAAATGCTGAAAACAGCAAATACTTCCCAAAGGAAATCGCTCACGACGCTCCTTTTTTTATCCCGGGGAAGTTTTCCATAGAACACGTATAATAAATGCAATCGAGAAACTAATTTCTCGAAAATTGTGAGACGCCTCGACGAAACTTTGCAGAAGTGCATATAAAAGCGGCAAGTCAGCGACATTGTTATAGACACGGAAGAAACTTAACATACGCATTGGTATGCGCTCAAATGACACTATTCGAATGAAACTTTGTAAATTACTATCGGAACGAATTTGTGAACTCATTAATGAGAAAACGACACGACATTTAAAATGACAGACGATAATATCGTAAATATTTCATACGAATACTGACAGACTTAATTACTGCGATATTGTGTGAACTGAATTTTATTACTTTTATTTAAAAAGCTTAATTAGCATAAATTCTGATGTTTGCTGCTGTCACGAATCTTGAGGATCCTGGAGTGTTTCATTATGGAGGTATAACGATTGTTATAATCCGCATAGATTCTGTGTTACGTTTACTATGTAAAATACAATATTGATTCTGTGCATACTAATTCGGATTGTATACTGATTATGTAACGTGATTACTTGCACGCCGAGACAACTAAATGTAATTTACGGAAATGTTATATTTGCTGAAATTCAATTGGAGAAATGAGAAATGTATTACGCCCAATACTGTCTCGAAGATAATCCGTCGCGTGAGCGATTTGTCATTGAACTTACTTGTTGACAGAAGCTGACAACCAGAGAGAACATTATATCCGACAACTGATGCCAGACGCGATTTTACGGCGCAATATCATATGTATAGAAGGGACTGTAACGCCTTGTAAACTGAGAACGTGTAAGATATTCCAAAAATATAAATTTGATATCGTACAAACGAAATAATTTTGGCATTGTGTAAATTAAGGACGCATTAAATATCCGAAAAACGAGGGACTCAGGCTAAAAATGTATCACATTTATTAATTTTAAAATAGATTTTAAACAGAAAGAAGCTTGAATTATTTCAAAGATATATTTAATTATATATTTAGTTATATATATATATATATATATATATATATATATATATATGAATATATAGAAAGATTAAGACCAATAACGAGCAATATAGATAGATGTCAAATTATAAAATATTATTTATTGTTTCAAAGTGAAAAACAAACATCGAGCGAGAACGTTTCGACTGCACAGAGTCATCTTCAACTCAAATAATGATAGATATAAATCAATAAAATACAATTGAAACGGATAACATATTAGAACGCATAGTGTTAATATAATTTTTTGAGAATTGTATATCAATTGTATATCAATTCTCAAAAATTTGGATGTGACGTATTCTTAATTGTTAATAATTAGGTTTTAACGTTAGGAAATTTAACTTTATCATTTGTAAGTCTTTATATTAACACTATGCGTTCTAATATGTTATCCGTTTCAATTGTATTTTATTGATTTATATCTATCATTATTTGAGCTAAAGATGACTCCGTGCAGTCGAAACGTTCTCGCTCGATATTTGTTTCTCACTTTGAAACAATAAATAATATTTTATAATTTGACATCTATCCATATTGCTCGTTATTGGCCTTAACCTTTTTATTGTTTTGACACATACGAGCTGAAATTTCTAATTTTAATTTATAAATATAAAGTTATATATGTATTAAGATATATATTTTTAGTTATATATATTTTTTTTTTTAAATAATATTTTATATATTTTATATTTTATATATTTTAATATTAGTTATATTATATATATTTAGTTATATTATAACTAAATATATATACATAGATATGTGTGTGCATGTACACGTACTCTCATAAAGTGTGTATTGTACTTATGAATTGTATAATACGTTTGTTACAACATACGTACTAAAAAATTAGACCTACAGAATAGACCCGCGAAACTTTTTAGTTGCTTAGCATTCTATTTAGAAAAAAAATAATCCAACTTAATAAAAAAATCTGAATTATTAGTAATTAAATTAAAATAATTGTCGGTAATTCTGAAACATCCTGTACAGAAGGAGCTTATAATCGTCAAGTGGACGTTTCATTATGAAATGCACCACTATGTAATAACACTAATAACTGTGTAGACATTGCATTGTCGACTTCCAAAGTGAGATTACTCATCAAGCAACTAAAGTTTGTTTGAAATCAACATGCGGAGAATTCACTCGGAAAAGCGGAATTTCATAAATCATGCGTACACAAATCTCATGACATCACAGAATTCTGTGTATCATCAGTTACATTATGTCAGCTAATTAACTATATTATCTCACACATACATTGACTTTAAAGAATATTATTCCGGAAAATGTAACACCATCAACGCAAAAAATATAACATTTGAAAAATGTAATATCACACTGCAGAAAGAAATCTTAAGGCATTTTAAGATAAAATTTGAGTATTACTCAAAAAAGATCAAGTTTTAAATATTTTTCATATTTTATATTCTCGAATAGTTTAACAAGTTGTGTTGAGATTGTTATAACTTTTTATTATAATTTATTATAATTTATTATAACTAATTTTGAACTTTTTTATTCCTAAATTAACTTGTACTGATCCATTAGCTTGAGAACACGCAAACGGTGAATATTGGCAGCCACTTTGTAGACAAATTAACGTCGGAGAGTAGCAATTATCACATCAAAGTTATTCGTCGCGCGACGCCAACCAATTCTCAGTCGTCGAATTGCAAATTGAAAAATAAATCAAATCGCGCGTGCGCACGCGGTAGACTTTAATCTAATCGAAGTGAGTTCGAGGTAACATTCAACTTGATGAATTTAACTACAGTTTCGTGCTAGTTATTCCAAACACCCTGTCCGTCTCGATGTTACTTACGTGTGGTGAGAGAGTTAGTATTATATAACGTGACGCCACAGTTCCGATTCAATGCGAATCGAATAGTATCGCCCAATCTACTATCTGCATTAAACTCCACTTTATATTGTCAGTTACTCGATATTTCTCTTAGACAAACCAAAATTACACCGCAAGACTCGAGAAGAAATAAGAAAAGTAAAAAGAAATGGAATAAGATTCCTGGCACTTTGAGATAATAATTCTCTAAATATCTCTTGCGCGGATAAGTAAACAATATCATTTGCGCAATTTTTTTAATTAGTGTATTTTTCTAATTAGTACTGTAAAATGCAAGTTTTTATAAAAATTGGATCATTCAATGTCCTTAATCAGAGGACATTCACTTTTAAATTGCTCTGTACGTTACTTTATTCGTTCCGCAATGCGACTAACATCGTAGTAAACAAACATAAATTGATTGCGAAGTTCCACCGGCGGTCTCTCCCGGTTGCATCGCATCACCTATTTTGCATGGAAACGCGCTTACACCAAGCACAGTAGCCTTGCTTTAATTGTATCTACCAAGTCCGGCTTTAAACAGGTCTATTCTACTGGCAGTAGAAAGGAAACGCACGCGACATGGTATATGATATTTTTTGTTCTTTATGCACACACGCGCTATTCCTGATGTTATTCGAAACAAATATAACAAAAAAAAGTTAATAAAACAGTTGCTGCTATACATGTATTTTTATGTCGCATATTTATGAGTTCAATAATTTTAATAATTTTTTCATTAATATGCCTTTGCACGTAAAACGCTCATGCTTATTATATGCAATTACGTGTATTATTCTGCATATAAATTTACATTTTCTATTTCGTGTGTAAATTTGTATTTGTGCATTTGCAATTTTACATCCGTGATAATTCATATTTGATACATTGTATTCATAAAATTTCCAGAGATTTTTGGATTCTTAGTGAGGAAATACTTTAATTAGAGCTTACAGTAATGTGCTGACAACTTGTAAGAGTTCGGTGAGTTAATTTCTACTCCAAGATTTAATTAATGCAACATTGTAGCAACGTACTACAATTATGCTGCATTTACAAAGTTCACAACAGATACAAGGGAGTTAATTTAATCCACTAATGAAATTAACAACTAGAGCGATCAAATCGCATCGATTACAGAATTTAATTTACTAGCAATCAGATTTAAGTAATGTAATGCTGAAACTCCGAATATTAATTGTCACAATGAATTACGATTTAAGCTAATTAATAACCAGCCGATTATTTATCAATAAAATCTACAGGTAATTCAAGAATACTTTAATCAGATTATTCGCACCATCCCAATTCTATTTACTACCATCTAGGTTATCTAGAACAAGTAATTGCTAAAATGCAATTTCTCCTTGCAATCGCCATTTGCAATCAAATCATGGAATCTCTCTGAATCCTTCTGCAAAAATAGTTATTCTCCAATTAATATTAATTGCTTCGTCGATCGACATAACTTGAATTTTATAAAATATTCCGTACGAGCACAAGGATGATAGAATTACAAATGAGATTTTAAATGCAAACATTGCATCTCTGCAAATACATTCAACAATTTGGTGTACAATTTTTCGTTTAATGCCAAAGATTTATAAACAAGACTATCAAGCTTAATAGTCGGTGAAAACAAGCGCTTCTACGGTCTCGTAATTTATAGCGTACTTATTCTGTGAAAAGCGTTATGAGGTAAATAATGAGGATCAGGGAGACCAAGTTAACAGTACAAAGATCACAATTTCCTCGCAAAGGTATTTCAAGTTCCCCTCGCACAATCGAATCCATTACGTCCTACTACCGACTCTAGACTGATCGAGAAGGAAAGAATTTGTGATAAAACTCGTGCGGGCATGCTAATCGATTGCTTGCTTGCTCGCCGAATGACACACTCGATTTAACCCTGATCGGTTTCTGATAATACTCGACTTATTCGGAACATTCGTCGCATATTCCATCGGATCTGTTTCGTTTTTCGATCACAAACTCCATCATGATCGATGTTATGAAAGAATTTTTCGTGGATATACAGAAAAGGAGCTTTATAGAAAACTTAAATTCTCAATATATAGATATGTGATTAATATTTTTAACAAATTTCCGGAATTTTTCGGTGTCGATATTTATTGGCATTACTATATTTAATCACAATATAAAACACTTAATTAATAATAATAAATATTGTTAGTATTATCAGTATTTATTATAAACTGTCAGTATAAAGCTGTCAACTATAAATCGTTAAATTACCGTAATTCCAACATCTTTTCAAAAGCTATTTAGAATGTAATTACGGTAGAACATTTTTATTAGTCGTTCTGAATTATTTTCTTTATAAACTTGCTGTTTTCATCAAAATTGATGAAAGGTTTTCGTGTCCAAGTAAACAGAACTGTAGGGTGAAAATAATTTCCGTGCGTAATTAATGGCCGTAAACTTGCGGAAAAGTAGTTAATTTTTTACACCCTCCCGGGTTTGGAGAAATCCAAGCGTTCCTCGACTCACTCGTTTCATTAGTACAAATTTTAATTAATATAAATTTTAATTAGTATAAATTTTACATCTTGAAGTAAATAAATTTTATATATAGACGATTTATCGAATAAATAGATTTTATTTCGATATCGTTCTATAAAGCAATTAAGAGATATATACTAACAATTGTTCGCGTCTCCTTACTGATTAAAGAAAATTACCAATGCCATTAGCGAGCATTATAGTGTGTGAAAAAATAAAATCAGAGTTGAGAGAAAATTCAGACAAAATGGCACGAGAATACCATTTAAAATATAAAATCCGTATATATAAACGATCCATAATTCCCGATAAAATTCTATTTATAATTTTATGAGTTATGTATCTCTCTTTTATACATATGTATATTTTAATATTTGTACCTACATATGTATAATATATCATTCTGATTCTGCGTGTGTTTTACATTATATGGTATAAAAATGATGAATAGTATTCTATTTGGAACTCTGTCGCGAATAGAACTGTTCGAAATGAGCTTAAACTAACAAAAAGCCCGAGGAAATTCTTGGACGAGAGCAATTAGAGAACCAACGCTGAGACATAACTCAACCAAGTCAAGTGGTCGTAACGAGCATTTCCTGATGCTCATATTTAGCTCGTTAATGTCGAGAGAGCCGTTAGGCGAAAGGAGCGAAGGGGTAAAAGCGACTCTATCGCATTGATCAAGTATTTAATGATGGAACTAACGAACCCCCACGACAAGCTAACTTGTAGTCACGAAAGCCGTTGATATTAAAACCACGTCAGATCTCGACGGCGGCGGCTTCAACGTTACGGAATTTGTCGCGAAACTATTCGTGAGCGAGTCGGGAAATCGGGTATTGGTTTCGCTTCGTTATACGTTCCACGATTCGATAGTTGTCTATCGCATCCAGTCGCGCTATCGCATTACCTCATCGTCGCCGAAAGGCCCCGAGAGGGAAAGGGCGAAGGACTACAGAAAGCTCTCGTTATCATATGAGAGAAACTAGGATCGATATCCCGTGGGCGAGAATGCACGGCACCTCGGAGACGCATCTGTCGCGGTGGTCAGTTTCAATACCGTACTCTATTTCTCGGTTATTTTCTCGCCTATTTCATGAGGACGCAACTCATTGAGTTTTTAAGTGTGAAGACGCGTAAATGCCCTTTTCGATTTGAAGTCTGAAAGAAGACTCGACGGAAGATGAATGATAAGACATCGAATCTTTCTTTCTCATTCTCTCCCGCTTATCAATGCGACGTGGTATAAAATGAGATATTGATTTAATGCAGGTGTGTTGTGTATAGTTTATATACAACGGAAATAAACCTCGTTTACTATAAAAAAAAAACAAAAAAGAAATATGATAATAAATAATTAAATATAATATGATAATGAATATAAATTAAATATAATATAATATGATAATAAATAATTAAATAAAAGAATATATATTAAAATATATTATGGTAAAAGCTCATAGACACAGAAAGAGAGAGAATTAAAATATGAAGATATGTATCATATTGTTATATACATATATACAATTGTTATTCAAATTTTAAAAAATATTTAAATTTTAAAAATAAATTAAATGGCAAGAGACTTAGAATCTCTTGCTACTATGAAGTAACCTAGAAAGATATTAATTAGAACAATCATAATCGCAATAATTTTAAAAAGAGACTTTATTGTTGTGCATTTCAAAATACGCATTATTCTTCTCCTTCAGAGGCCATGACACTAAAAAAATAAGTTACATCCTCTGGTTACGATATCGAAATGTAATTGATACCACTTTACCGAGAACGCAGTAGTGCTATTAAGCTAGCTTTTATCCTTCCTTCCTCCATTGTTCACTTTCTGGATATGGATAGAAGCCAGGGTTGGCTCTAAAGCTTCTTACCGACCCAAGCAAACAAATTTCTGATATATCTTTTCGCATACGCATTTTCCCTAACTTACCTATAAATTCGGTTTTTCATGTTTATTGATGTTTACATTTTGCATCAATTTCCTGTGGAATCTTCAGCTTTTAGATACAGCGGTTGAATATCAAAAATTCATAGTAAAATAAAAAAGTTGTCACAACAGCATTTAAACATTTAATTCTGTTATTTTTTTCGTAAAAAGTATTTAATGCATTTTTTTAGTAATCCTAAAAAATATAATATTATTAAAGTGTTTAAAAGAATTACATCTAAAACGAGAATATAAATAGAATATACAGTAAATAAATAGCATATAGAATAGAATAGAATAGAATATAAAATAGAAATAAAAAATAGAATATATATATATGCAAAGATATTCTGGAAAAGTAGTAGTTTCTTTTTCTCAAATCATTTTCACTTTACTAAAGCCAGCCCTGTACAAAAGCGATACGACGGCTGTTTCGATTTCACGTGGATGCATATCTAGACGTTCGTCTGATCGTGCCATTCTGCGTAACTGCAGATGGCACAACATTGATGACCCATATCTGAATAAAATATGGCTTAATATCTCTCCATTCTCATCTCCGTCTCTCTAGTAAGAAGTACTTGTGGAAGACGCATACAAAAAATTTCATTTCGATGCCTAACATCCATCACACATATTCTCCCTTCAATCAATGAATCAAATAGAAAAAGAAATCTTAGTCATCAGATATTTTTAAGACTATTGTGAACAATATTTTTCTAGTATATGTTTCTACACACAATTTAGTCATCCGTATTGAATTAATTCATTATTAATTACTCTAAATTTACGCAAACATTTAATAAAGATATTACGGAATATCTTGTACGGAATAATGTGTAACTACATATACGTGTAATAATAACGTATAATTTATCGATACACATACGTATGAAGATCTAAAATTGTTTGCATATGTGCCTTTTGCATGCCTGTTGATTTGCATGTTTTACATGCAAAATGTAAATTCGTAATTTAAATGTATACAAGCCACTGTGAAAGCTTTGCATTTTTATATCTTCGAGGACAAAATGAGACATAACGTCCTTCCTGTACAATAAACCGTTCCCTTTGACACACTCGCGTATATTCACTCGCTAAGCTTTTGTGCGGTTATAAAGGAAAAAAAAATTCATCCACTACCCTTTCTTAGATAAAGAAAATCCTTGTCGAGCAAAGATATACATAGAAGTTGAAGCGTGGGTATTCAGAGACTGTGTAATATCTTTAAAAAAACTAGAAAAGAGTTATCTGTTCAAAAAAGGGAATACAATGCATATAAAAATACTTGAACAAATATAAAATATCTTATGTCGTATATGAAATTTTCTTTGCTGAATTTTCTTCTCATTGGTTTAATGAAAAAGATAGTTAACTTCATTTTTTTAGAGATATTTAATAATTTAAGATAATTTAATATCTTATGAGACATCAAGTAAAAAAATCAAGTAAAATGGAAAAAAAATAAAGTGCAAAATAAAATAATGCAGTTTTTAATACCAAGTTTCTTAATAACTTGATATCTTTTTTTATTGCAGGTGATACAAACAATCTAAATAATATAATTCTCTCTGATTCTTATATCTTTATATTTTATTATCAATATAATATGTATAACAGTGTCCAAAAAGGACTTCCTCCTATTTATGATGTTCCCTTCGGAAGATGGAATGGTACACGGAAGACATATGACACGTATGGAAATCGCGCGGAAGAAAAATGCCGTTCTCTCGGTAGAAAAATGTGAATGAGCCGAGTAGAAAAATACGAAGCTTCACCGAGGAGAAAACATCGAAATACGATCAGTATTCGCCGAGGCATACGTTGCAAGTATATCTGCGACGCGAAAGAAACATCAATCGCACAAAATCTCTCACATAATTTTTTACTGAACCTGGTAAAGGAATTCTCGTAAAAGAGATAGAGGAGCTTATTCCCTTAAGCATTATAAATTCAGGTCAAAGACCTAGAAAGTCAATGACCGCTATTTATAAGAGTGCATAATAGTACACTGAAAAAAAAATTCTTGGTAAACTTGTGAGATGCATTTAGTAATACTTTTTTTGAAGTATTTGATTATTATTACCGATTATAATAATAATAACAAAAAATATTTTGTAATAATTATAAACTTTTGTAATAATTATAAAAAAGTAAATTTTGTTTGGGGTTGAGCCAACTAAATTATGTAACACTTATTATATAAACCGGCTTGGTGAAATAGTTTCAACTAAACGTATAATAAGTGTTACATAATTTAGTTGGCTCAACTAAACAAAAATTACTCTTTTATAATTATAACAAAAGTTTATAATTATTACAAAATATTTTGTTATTATTATTATAATCGGTAATAATAATCAAATACTTCAAAAAAAGTATTACTAAATGCAACTCACAAGTTTACCAAGAATTTTTTTTCAGTGTATATTTATAATTATACTAATATAAAATTTTCAGTTATATTATTCAGTTTAATTATTAATATTTCGATATGTCAGTAACATTGATTTCTTTCGATTCACATTTCATAAAATTTTGGTGATTCAGACCATGTCACATTTGCTAAACCTCAATTTTCCCTGTGTTTAACATGAAATATTAAAAAGAATATAAATTAGATGCTTAAAGGCATTTAATCACTCACATAAATAAGCCTTATCAATAAGTCCGCCACTACTCGCGGGATTAAACGTCGGTCCGTTCTTTCTTTCCCGTTCGCTTTTATAGTTTTCCATGCGCCAGGTTAAAACCCCTTGTGGCCGGAATAGAGAAAAAGGTCAGATGCTGGTACTACTTATGGATTTCGCCGTTGGCACCCGAATGTCTAGCTTCTGGCTCCGCTTTGGCTGGTCGAGTCGATGATTCATGAAGACGCAGCTTGCTGTGAGTACGATTCTACATGTGCGCAATCATGTACACAGGGTGTTCCGGAAACAATAGACAATAAATAAAGAACTTTTCATGAATTATTTTGTATAATCATCAACTAAAAATATTGGAACATAAACTGCTCAATTAATAAAACTCATTTCTTCTCCGCGAAAATTCAATAGTAAACTTAATCATGGTAAACATGTTTGTATATCAAGTATCTTAGTTTCTTACTTAATTCAATTTAATTAAACGAATTCAACCATAACGAAACTTTCGGACATTTACATTCATTTCCACCAATGTAGATTAACTTTAATCTCGGTTTAACTTACTCCTTATCTAGTTCTAAGAGTTAGAAAGAGATAATAAGTAAGTAAACCGAAGTTAAAGTTAACCTACATTAGTGGAAATGGACATTAATCATAAAAACGTTTAACGTTGAAAATTAAAAAATTGTAGCTAATAATTTACGCCCGATAATGATGATAACGATAATCTATAAGATTTTCGCTAAATTGATTTCAATTGTATCTATTCTCAAAATCGGTTAGACACCCTATATACGTATTGCCCCGATGAACGGCGATCGATCGCCAAAGTTCACAACTAGAAAAACATTTGCGATTTATTGCGCGCGAAAATTGCATGCAACTTCGGCCGCCAAGTATTCTCGAGTTCCCGTTGTCACGGATGTACAACATTAAACTTTCGAGTAAATAATGTACTGCGGTCGCTGAAATATTGCGTCATGTTCATCCTCGTACATGGACTATCACTGCCTGTAGAAAATTAAATTGCTTATCATCCCAAACTTCTGAATAGGCGACACTTTTTCGAGTAAAATTCTCAACTACTTAAACGATGCTATCATCGCAACGTTTAATAGTAAACTAAATTAAGGCCAGTACATTGAAAAGTTCTTTTTCAATTAGTTTCGTGCAAACTTAAATTTTAGGTTTTAAATATTGCTGAGATATTTGATAATAAAATCAAAGTCACATGACAAATGTAACTGTTATCAAATTCCAACAAGAATAAAAAATTTGTTATAGTATTGCAATTCTATTGATTCCCTTCCCATTCTAGTCTACAGAGAACGCAAATTTATTTCCTCGGATTTCCGGACGTATCTCCTGCCAAATTCATCTCGGTGAGAAAAGAAGAAAAAGTTGAGATTCCTGTCGAACACTCAACGAAAAACTTTTACACGATGCGATTGACAGTTTTTCATCGTTCGCTATCGATTCAAGTTTCTAGTTACGTATACATTCAAGAGCTGCCTTAAATTACAAAGTTTGTCATTGGCGGAGCTTGAAAGCCTTACTGCATGATGGACGAGTATCAGACTCTTCTCCGTCACGGTACTCCAATATTATCCTGAATGAGAAATAAGTTGCCGCATATGCAGGATATATTGAAAGCCTCTTAACTTCCTCAATAATATATATATACACCATAACTGCTGCTCTTTATGACTTACGACGCAATCACTTTACATGCGGGGGCAACACAACTAAATTGCGATAACAGCAAAACTTTCTCTAAAAGTGCACTAGCGTTCTCTAGCAGCGGCGGCTGGTTATTTTAAGCTATGAGAATCTCAGTTAATTTCAGATTTAAGGCAATAATTCGGCACTAATCTGATAAATAGTTAATGTCAAGCTTTTATACGGCAATAATGTACTTATTTTATCACTTTACATGGCTGAGATATGAACAATGTTAGAATATTAACAAATTGAGCAAAAATAAAGAATTTTATTAGTCGATGGAAATATAATTTTAAACGCATTTGTATAATGTAAAAAGTTGACAAATTGACGGGAGCTAAGATTTATTTTAAAAAATTATAAAAGATAAATTAAAAATGATTTATATAGATTTCTATATCAGAAAATTAATTGTACCAGCATTCGCATGCATCGTATCTTTAAAGAGATCGATTTTTCGCGTATCGCACAACACCTCTTGCGGCAAGCTGTGTGGACAGTGTAAGTCTTATTGCCAGTGCTTTTGGAGAGACATCGTAAGCGGCCGATTCAACAATGTCGTTCCACTTATAGAATATCACGAAATCCCATGTTACACGATTCATGAAATTTAATATCTTTGTACTGGTACCTCTCTCCGCTAGCGCGATATATATTCACATGCCATTTAGGAAAAGCAATTATTTATCTTGTATCCTAAATCCATCGCTGTTACGGTGACAGCTCTGAACTAACGATAAGAACAAAAATCGAAAGCTAAGAGAAGCATAAATGATGCGAGAATTTTTTTAAAAGATTTAATTTGAAAATATAAGTATTGTGAGTGAAAGCTTTCTTGCGATAAAAAATACAAATAAAATAAATTGCTGGAAAATTAATAAGATTGTAAGATTAATAAAATTAATAAGATTAATAAAATACATTAAAAGTATTTGTCAGATAATACTTAATAATAGAAAAAGAAAGATTTAAAAAATGCTCGTTATATCAGTTACTTTAACAAATATCTCAAATTTTTTAATACTGAAAAACAAATTTTTTATCATGCGCTAAATTTTATCAAAAATATTTTAACGTGATTTTAACTAAATTATATTTTGATATATATAAAAGGTTTCATTTTCAATTTTTAATTTTTGGATAATTTTCCACTGGAGTGCAATCAGTTTCCCCTGAAAGTTTTAATTTAATCGCCCAAAAACGTTAAAGCGTCAAGAACATATTGCACAGATAACATCAAATAAACCAGAGGGCAAGATAAATATTGTCACTAGCGTTTTACAGACGAATCGTATTTAAAAAAATATGTAAACACAAGCGACGTGATCCTATTGGAAGGCTCACGTTTGAAAAAGGTCCTCAAAGCGAGCACGTGGCTGAAATTTTAAAATTTGGCGTTTAGCGAGTGATTGAAACGAGTGATCGTTGATTTGCGCGCCGCCACCGAACCAAATGTAATTAACGCATTCGCGAGTGCTTTAACAAGCTTCACTTCACCGCAGATTGCTTTTGCTTCATTGAAACGCCAACATCATGCACGCGTGACATAAATTGTCCATAGAGCTCGATGCCATTATCGATCGATTGATTTTTACGCGACATTAATATCTAGAAATTCAATTTCACTATCTTCACTATCTTCATCTTTACAGTCTCTCTATCTCTTCTTGAATATATAAATTTGAGATTTAAGAATAAATTGGAGGTTTAGAAATAAGCTTTTCAATCGAGCAATGTTCAGTAAAGATGTAAAAAGAAATAAAACTTGCGAGCAATTGATAAAATATAAATGTCTATTTAACGAATCAGAAAATATTTCTCTCTAAATGGAATTACAACGCGACGTGATTATTTCTCGTCTTACTGCCGTCGATTTAAGGGGTGCGATATTCAGACGTCGTTAAAATAATGTTCTACATCCGCTTTCGGCGACGACGGATCATTCTTCATCTTCTCGTTTAGCGTGCGAATGGCGCGATCGCGATCGCCAGAATCGTCTGGCTGCATATTTATAGCCGATTCTCGAAGAAAAACTGCTGCATTCTGAAAAAACAAACGAGATTTACGGATCCTGAGAATCGCGGACCAATAACCATTTGACTTGGTCATTTAAGAAACGGGATGAGAGAAAAACTTTAATTTTGACAACTCTGGAAAAGATTCCTGGAATCTGTCTCGTTAAAAAAATTGGTCTCACAGCTGAAATTATTCGGAAGTCTTGTCGTATCGTCCTAGACATGCGCCTCATAAAATCGATTAATTGACACGTCTAAACGAACGATATCTATGCAAACGCTCCATCTGCATCGTGTTAAAATCGTGTTCATGTATACATACGCATTGACACATGCAATATATACACTAATGCGTGGGATTTGGAACTGACTAATAGAAAGGACTATACATGCTGAAAAGATCTAACCACTGTTATACCTTATAAGCTTTTTATTTGACAGACAATTATTTGAGATAATAGCACATAAGTGAGCTACATAGAGAATAAAATTATTTATTTATTTGCATTAAATTATTTCTGTATGTGCGACAATTTTTATTAATTTTATGATATAAGAAATTAAAATTAAAACTTTCCATGTAGTTTAATACAAGAGTGACACTAATTTATTTATTTACATTTTAGTACACGGAGAAAATTTTATATTAAAAATTACTATGTATGGCACTAGCCGTGGACCATGCTAGAATTATAAAAATTTTTACTATGTTTTTACAAAAGAGTTTAATAATTATTAATATATTAACATAGTAAAAATTTTTATAATTCCAGCAATGATCCACGGCTACTGTCATACATAGTAATTTTTAATATAAAATTTTCTCCGTGTACGAATACTAATATGTATGAATATTAAACAGATATTAAAAATGATAGATATTAAAGATAAAAAGAGTAGAATATATCTTGCTAGATATACCCAAATAAATATGAAAATATCAAATTCTCCTATGAATAGTATCAAATTCTTTTTGATAATCGTCGAAATGTACGATTGAACGATGAATATCGCTTATCTTTCCATATTGCAGCGTAACTCTTTCGAAGTTACGCCGCGCGACGTAAATCTTGTATATGGTATTTCGTTCTATGCGAGAGAAAATACATTTCTCCGAGTTTCTTCGAGGAATTCGATTGAACTTGCGATGCGAATGGCATCACGCGATTTCGAGCTAGAAAATCTTTCCCGAACATTCGAGAACAAAAGAGACGAACATGTCTCTTCGACAAAAAAACATCCAACTTTGTGCGTATATGCCTCTTCTAACATTTTCGATTAAACATTTAAAAGTCAATTCGTCAATATATTCTTCGCATTAATTGTAATTTTTAAATCTGACTATATAAATAGATACTTTTTATTTAGAGTGAGAATGACAGATCCAATCGCGCGATAGATTCAAAGAATTAAAAGTTCAATCATATATAGTCAACGAATTATAAGAATTCAATTAAGATTAAACATTTCCAGAAACTTTAATAATTCCAGTTCAAATCCTGGTTGAAGTAATATTTTTCGCAATAAATTTTCTAACAATTTTCGTGATGGGAGGGTGTTGTGGTGAGGGGGGGAGAGAATTTAATATATGCTTTAGCATTTATTAATATCAAATTTGTTACTCGTAGAGGACCACAATCCGTATAGTTGATACGTAGTGATAAATAATAGAGAGAATACCATCTCTTGCCAGTTGGGTCGTCTTACAATTTATTACATATATTAAACATTTTCTCTTCAACTTCATGTGTATATTTACATTCTATTTTATATTTTTATATATTTCTTATTTATGGTAAAATACACACTACAGTGGCATCTCTCACGGAGTAAATGATTTGTGCACTGTGGTTGACAGGGTATTTTGATCATTCGGGAATCGGCTATCCACTGTGAACTCCCTGGCAATCCATTATACCAAACGGTGAGTTTTCATCCGTATTGTGATTACACGAACTGGACCGGCAGCGACCGGTGGAGACCGCGTGAATTATAGCCGTCGCTTATTCTTCCGTCGCGATGCTTGGTGCGCGAATACCGAGAGATATCGTGGTTATATTTCTTCTTTTCCACGCGCTCGAGGACAAACGTTCTTCTTTGCGTTTTTGAATTCTGACAAAATATTGATGACCCATTGATTAGTTGCGACAATTTTTAAAATTTTCAGATCGTTCTTCGAAATTTTCAAATTTCTTGATGGTTATCGATTATTGAACTTTAATGAAAAATACGTTCTAATAATAGAAGTAGACTGTATTCGTATCTGCATTGTTACGTAAGATTTTACTTTCAATTTATTATATCTAATATATACAGGGTGTCCCATTTTAAAATCTCCAAGCGAATATCTCGAAAAATATGGAAGATACGGAAAAATGTTTCAGCCAAAAGTAGCATGGTTTCGAGGGGGCCACATGATGAAAATATCAACTTGACCTTCAGTGAACTTTTCAAGGTAAGGTCAAGGTCACCTTAAATTTTTTAAATGGAACCCCCTATTTTTTATTGCATATTCTTGTAGCTTACCTCGAGAGCTTTCCAAGTTATAAGGCTTGAAACTTACAGTATTTTGACATAAAATGCAAAATAACTCATGATATCTCATAAACAAGATGATCACCCGTTTTCTCGAAACATTTCTCAAAAAAATCATTTTAGTGATGTTTAAACAGCATTTTCAGCCTAATGTAATAAAAACACATAGTTGCTTTTAAAAAAAAGTATGCAGATGCATGTTGCAAATTATATATTTTTTCTTAAAAGCAACCATGTCTTTTTTTCATACCAATTGATTCGTCTCATTATTCTGTGCATAAAAGTATTAAGGTAACATTACCGAAAACTGAATGTTTTACAAGATATTTTGTATTTTATGTCAAAATACTGTAACTTTCAAGTCTCATAACTCGGAAAGTACTTAATGAAAAAATACTTAGTTATAGTGTTTTTTGGAAAGCTCTCGAGGTAAGCTACAAGAATATGCAATGAAAAATAGGGGATTCCATTTAAAAAATTCAAGGTGACCTTTACCTTACCTTGGAAAGGTCACTGAAGGTCAAATTGATATTTTCATCATGTGGCCTCCTCGAAACCATGCAACTTTTGTTTGAAACATTTTTCTGTATCTTCCATATTTTTCGAGATATTCGCGTGGAAGTTTTAAAATGGGACACCCTGTATGTATACCAAGCAAAAAATAACAATCGTTAATTTTAAAAAAATTATATTATTTGTTTTTAATATTTTACATTTTTTAATATATTTTTTTAAATTTCATTTTCTTCGTATATTGCAAAAAATTCTGGATAGGGAAATAAAATATCAAAATTGCAATATTACACATTGCAATTTTTCTCACGCTAGCTAAAAATCAGAATTAACAGATTTCGGGATTTTCTCCATTTGAGATACGTCCAAATATGAAGAACTAAATATAGGTTACAATATTATATAAGGGCCAATTTAATTCAATATTAACAATAAGTAATTCATCTGAATAGCGAACTGTAACGATAATTGTAATAAAGAAACTAATGATAGCTGAAATAGAACGTGATAGTAATTTGACTATTTCATAATAATCAAACAGATTTAATATGTCTCACATACACATATGTTTCGAGTTATTACCGAAAATAGCAACGTGTATTACAACCTAATAGCTCTCGCCGTTAACCCATTTACATCCACAATCATTCTCATAAATAGCCGCACATCTAGCGTATATCCTATTAAGTGTGTCGCCTAGTAAACGACAACGCAGATGATTACTAATAGCACTTCAAATACGATTACAAGGACATAAAATTGCATCTTGTTTTGTCAGGTTGTATTATGCAACATCGTATTTGTATGTTGCGCGCGTTTCTCAATCCATTTAAAGGAATATCGAGATATGTAAAAGACTCAATATGAAATTGTGATTTACATATAATAAAAATAGCAAAACTGCTTATAAAGATACGAAGATGTGCTCTGCGAAGGAATCTTTCTTCGCTTTTGTAGCTTGACCCTCTCGAAAGGGATTCTAAGCGATACACGACTCGCCAGAGACCTTTTTGTAATTCACCGAAAAATTTTCGAGACTCTTGTCGTGTCCCTCGTAAATGGGAATTCGATGTCGATACAGCGATGGAAAAAGGTCACGGTTGGAAAATTCGACCTATTCGTTCTCAGCCAATGCCGCCTTTAATCTTTTAGACACTATCACGATATCTAAGATACCTTTTCTCCGATTCTGAGTATCATAAATTTCTATAAAATTATTTTATTTCTTCCTTAAATTAATTATAAAAATAAAAAAAGGAGCATTTGAAAAGAGTACAACGTTGTTGGTAAAATAGAATTAATAATGTTAAAATATTTTTGTATTTATAAAAGTTTGAAACTGTTGCGAGAAATAATTAAATATGTATGGATGTCCATGCCAATTTTAAAAGTTTGACAGTTTTAAAAGTATCTAAAAACTAAAGCGAATTTCCAGAACGTTTTTCGACGATCATAGTGAATAAATCATCTAGAGAAAATCGTGCTGCTGGCGACTCGTTGTGCGCGCGTGCAACTTTCTTGCGATTTATACTCGGCAGCCAACAAGCGTGTTACCCGCGAGCACTTTTAATAACTTTTGGCGCGTAAATCGCAATCGCAATTGCAGCCGTGTTACGTAATCACATCGTTTATAAACACAGATGCATTACAAAGAGCAACTTGCAGAATGATCTTATTAATCATGTATTCCGATAGGCGAATATATATACGTGGATTAAAACGATATAGTGGAACTAATCACGAAATATTATTTCGAGATAACAATCGAACAAATCGAAAACCGGGAAAGACAATGAGAATTGCGAGAATCGCGCAATGTAGAGTCGGTTAAATCTCCATATTGCAATTAATCGATTGCTACAACTAATCGTACGTGCAATTTCCATACTACATTGTGCAATATTCGCCATACAGTTATGTATATGCATGCTAGAATTGCTCAATAAAATGTATTAAGCGGTTAAAGTACAAAGTACAAGGTATATTCTAAGAAATTATAAGCAAAATTAGCAGCGTTGCAATGTTTTCAAATTAAAATTTATAGCAAATTTTCATTCTACGACTGTAATGCGTACGAAAATCATGAATTATTAAACAAAATTGATTCTTTTTATTATTATTTTACTTATTTAATTTACTTATTAATTATTAATAATTTTATCTCCTTTTATATATATATTATTTGTTGCATAATATAAAAGTAATGTAAAAGTAAAAAGTATCATTGCTTCTAATTTATGAACATTAATTAATTCAGCTTTGTTGTACAGAGAATGCATTTAAACTAGCTCATCCATTGGATGCTTCAACTGGGATAATCACTAAGTATAAGCTATGTAATTTTGCCTTATTGTACGATATCTGAATCCTAAGGACTAGAAGACTATAGCCCATCGGTTAATGCCGATCAGTGACGTAACGCAATTAATCTAGTCTCGTGAACAATACAACAATACCATCCTCACGCAGAATTCGTTGGTAATCGCTTCTCTGTTGACGTTTACTCAAAACGTAATTAATGTAACTACGGTATGATAATTAATGATGCAACCGTTCTCTCGAACAGAAAGTAAATTGCACGGTGGAGATCACGACAAAACTGCGATTGAAACGTCGCTTATTAACTTGACAGAATAAGAGAAATATAAAAGCAATTCTATATTTATGTACGTGTCTGGAATATATTTAAATCAAGATTAAAGTAAAAAACTTTTATTGTCTTACTTGCTATTAATTAAATTACTTGCTGTTTTATTAAATTACGTTAATTAGCAATCTTGAAATTTAAATCGCAAAGAATAATGCATTTCTAAACGAATTAAGACCAAAAAAATCTTTTCCTTTAAATCACGTTTTTTATGCAAACTTTTTCTTATTTTTAAATCTCGAACGAATTCCAATAATTTCAAAGTGCATTCATCGGTCCTTTTATCTCGTTACCTATGTACTACTATGTACTTTCCCGTCCCTATTCAAACAGCGTCGATTATACTTTTACAGAGATGGATCTACGATGCCGAGAAATCGCGTTTTCTTGCATCGTATATCGATACTATACTAATCTATAACCATGAGTGACAGCGTTACATCGCTATCTGCTCCCCGCTGAAACGCAGTTCTGTTACCAAAATCGATATTACGACAAGGCTAATTTCGGGTACGAAAAGTCCGATAAAAGCGTAGATATTAATCTTCATGTATATCATGCGTCATTTCCAAAATATTGTATGTATATTCATGTACTTTCCATTCTTATATCTTTCCCACCCTTATGTCGTAAAACAATTCGCGATAAATACTGGAACGGGGCCTGTAATCCGACGACCAACGGCTTATCGTGCACGATCCGTACTGAGGTTTATCGCGATCACTCGAAGGATACGCCGCAATAAATCACAACCGGAATTAACCATAGAGATCGTGACGGCTCTCCTGGCCCAATGTTCGGACTTTATTTTGATTTACGCGCGGATAAATCCGCGGTTAGTGGCGTTGTGTAAAGGTAATCGTTGCCTCGTGCCTTCGGAAAGATTGTCTATCATATTGATGGACATGAAAAAGAGGAAGGGGAAGGAAAAATCTATTTATTATTCTGGGTCGAACCCCGTCAGAATAAGTATAAGCGTACGTGTGCAAATCACTACTTTATCAGTTTGGATCGAATAATGCATGTGGGTAAAATACGTGTAAAATCTTATCTAATCTTAATCTAAAGAATATCGATGAAACTCTAGAAACGGACCATGTTTAGAGCAATCCTGTTGCATTATTTTTAGTCCAAATAATAGTAAAAATAAAATATTAAAACGTATTATTTCATCTATATTATTTAGCGCAGTTTTTTATTTGCTTTTAAATAAAAAAATTATTAATATTATTTATTAATGAAAATTTATCAATACTTAATGGGTGAAAATTTTTATCTAGTTAAAATCTTAAGAAAACAAAAAAAGAGAACGAAAAAAAAAAATTAGGAGGATAAGCTACATAGATTGGAAAAAATATCGTTTCGATCTTCATCTGACGTATAAATAAGATAAGAAATGAGAAGACAGGAAGAAGGGCGACAAAGTTGGACTAATCATAAAAGGGACCCGTTGAAACGGGATATATCCTGGAACTCGTATAATAAACTTCCACAAGTGGAATCCGTACGAACAAAAATATGAACGCATGACGCCAAAAAAAAATGCCGGAGGGAAAAATACGGGAGCGCATCATATCAAAAAAAGATAGGCGAACAAACACAAATTCGAGTAGGAAATCGCTTTAGTGCAAAGGGGAAGTTAAAAATAACGATGGATACATTTTTTAAAAAATATTGGATGTTTGTGAATAAACGATATTACAATTCTGTTCACGGAATTCGTTGCATATTCGAATATTTTAAGCTTCTTATAACTCTTATCTTGCAAGCTAATTAACATTGTAAGAGTGATAAAATCATCGCGAAATATTTTTCTCTTCTTATACGTAAATATATATTAATGTGTATACCAGAATTATCAAAAACTTCCTGATTAATTTAAATAAATAATCATTATAGAATATCGTAGATTCATAATTAAATGATATCAACGATTAATATTAATGGTATGCAATACGCAATTAAAAGTAGCATTTAAAATATGGATTGTAAAATATAGACCGTGCAATCGTTTGCGTAATCAAAAATTGCGCAACCCAGTTTCCGAGTAAAATATTTATTTTACAAGAAATTCAAAGAAATGGATCCATATTATGGACGAATTTTTCTGTAGCGCACATTCGGTATAAAATATGGCGAAGGGACAGCAAGAGAACTAAACCCACGCGATACATGAATGGTAGAGGTCAAGTTCATGGATCGTTTATGTCAAATCAGTTTCAAACGGAATGTAGGAACTATATCCGGTAGACTTCCAAAGTGTTGTTTTGCGAGGATTTAGCAATTTTCTTGTTTCGAGCCGCTCTCGAAATCTCATATTTTTTACACGCCTTCCTTGTTTTAAGGAGATTAAAATTGGAATAGAATAGTAAAAGTAAAAGTTTAAAGAAGAAACAAGAGAAGTGATTGAACCTCTCACTATTTTTTCACCAAGCAATTTTTCCCGCTCTACACGTCGCGTAATCATTCAAATGCGAAGTAGTGAGCCAAAAATCTAAAAGATATAAAAAGAGAGAAGGTAAAAATTGATATTAGGTACAAAAATTAAACGAGAAGAACGATAACGATAAGATCAAGTCTAGCAGAATAAGTCAAGCAGAATATGAAAAATTTTGTAATCAGATACAACAATCGTTGCCGCAGAACCTCGGAGATATCCGAAGGTAACAGCAGATCCGTCTGCAGATCGAATATATCTGATTAAAATACAATGTCATCAAAATCTAATCTCCTGTCTCAATCAAAATCCCATCTGATTCGTACCATCAATTTTACATCAACGTCTCACTATGATTTCTCACATGCAAGGAATCGAAATGCTACATTAGGTATATATCTCAGATTCAGGCGTACGTATGTGAATGTGTGCGTGTGTGTGTGCAACTAACAGAGAATATAGCTTCTGTTTACGTTCTTCAAGTTTAGACTATAATGCATCGCGACGGCCAGTTTGAGAGCTGGTACCGCCGGTGAATGAATGATGCAAGGAATAAGTCGAACGAACGGGCCGGCGAACGCGTGGCTGCACAGACGTGAGAAAGGAAGAAGTGTGCACGCGTGATGGGGAAACGGGGATGACTTTCGAAAGCCAAGTTGGAGCTAAGTCGCGTGATCCCGAAAGGGTGAAAGAGGCGCGAAGGAACACGCGGAGGAGCTGAAAATCGAGAGAGAAAGAGAGGGCCGACACAACGGGGCGAAAGTGCGCAGGCGGCACTCACTGCCAGGGTCACTCTCTCGCACTCCCGATCATTCCGTAGCGGCGCGACGCGAGGCGACGCGACGCGCCGCGACGCTGCCGATCCTCCTCTTCTCCTGGCTAGACGCACTTCAGTGCGCCGCGAGAGCGCTCCGAAACCGCTTGTTGATTTTACGTCTCCCGTCGGAACGAGCAAGGCCGCATCGCTGATCGTCGTTCGTAGTAAAAAGCTTTAGGGAAAAGTGCGAAAGTAGCGGCCAAGAGTTGCAAATAAATGTCATGAAGTAGAGTGTGTCATGGAATAGGAGAACTTAACATTTAACAACTGGCGAGGGATAGTGCGTCGTTGAGATTCTTTGGCTTCAAATCAGCAGTGTTCATCATGGAATCCAAGGAATGGTTACCGATAAACTTATTAATGAGTGAACGTGTAGTCGACGATAAATAATGTGTAAATACTGAACAATGAATAATGAGAGATAAACGTGAATTATTAAAAAAATGACTATTGATTTTTAACAACAGGGTCATTAATAAATAGTTACCAATAAAATTATTAACAAGTGTTTAGAGTGCAGAAAGCTCGTAACAGAGTAATAATGATATTCAAGCTTGTTAATAGATTTACTATGATTAGCAAGCAGTATGGTCAACATTCTCTGGATAGTTAATCATCAGTGGTCGCCAACAGAATTAATACCAGCAAGATTAATAGTGGTTTGAGACTGTTAATGATTGGTAACCATACTCGAGCTTACACATGTGCGCTTACCGAATTAGCAGTAAATGGAAATCAATTTCAATCAAATTCAAGCTTAATAATACCATCAAGAATCGTTATTAGGATTATTAATAAATAAAGTCTAATGTGTGTGCAACCAACATAAGAATAAGTGCTATTAATAAAATCTTGAAAATTTAGATTTTAGAAATTTAGAAATTTTAGATTTTACTAGAGACGATATAAACCGATACTTAATCCTATTTTTTAAAAATAATAATAATAATAACTATCAAAATCGTTAATGGTGGAAGAATATCGTAAATTAGTGATATAATAACTATCATAATCGTTAACGGTTGAAGAATATCGTAAATTAGTGGTACCGAGTGATGTGAATCGACACTTGGTATGTTTACTCAGCACTGAAGCTATTTTCTCTTTCTTTCGGGAAGAAACGGGAAATTAATAGATAAATACTACAAAAATACTCCAGGGATCAAAAAATAATCAATCCAAAACTTTTTTAAAAGAAAAACCTGAGGTTTATCTGAACCGATCAAAAAGAAGCTTAGCGACTATAATCCTTCGGGGACAACGGGCTTCTTTTCTTTCCTTTTAAGCAAGATAAAGCGATTCATTCATGAGAGAAGAAATAAGTGTATTAATGAATGAGTATCGTAGAGACTCCCAAGTCGTACAACAGACGATCAACCGAGAGCTTTTTCAAGAATTAATACTAATTTTAATTAAGACTATCCAAGAATCCTCGGTGTATTAAAACTTTTCCTTTTTTCTCATTAAGATAGATTACGCGATACAACAATAAAGAAACAAGTTAATTAAAAAGTTCTCTTCAGATAATAAAGGAGTGACTTTTTAAAAAGAGGCATTTTGGGACTTTCTGTGAAATCAGTCTGTTAACTTTTGGATTAAAAACATAGAATCATAAATCTGCGAATTAATTCAATGTAAATTCTAGAAATGTGTGACTCACTAAAGCGCGTGGAATAACTGACGAGTGGAATTAAGTGATACAAATCGACGATTGGCGTGTTTGTGGACAATATCGGAGCGCTAAGAAACCTTCTTCGGGGAAGGCAGAGTGAATCATCGATGAGCAAGGACCAGCTATATATTCGGGCACGGAGTTTCCTCAAATTTTCGAAGGAAGTGTATTGGCAGAAGCGAGTTCCTCGATATTTCTCTCCGGCTCTTGATGGACAAAGTTATGATTGAGTCTGATGTCGCGGAAGTGACGGGAAGTACATTTGATCTCTACATGCTTATGCGAACAGACACGCGACTCACGATAGTGAGAATGCCAGGTGACGCGATGATAAAGTTCGAGTGTCCCATGATCGACGAGGAGACTAACGGCAGGTGATTATGCAGGTGAAACCCCAATCGAGATTTCGCGAGAGATCTTGTCGCGTCCGCCGCGGACGTGACACTCGTCTATTAATAGCTGCCTGAACAAAATTTCACGACATTCTATGCGAACACACAGCACGGGCGATTTTGCGAACGAATGGCATGCAACACTATCAAATTGTCATGAATTAACATTTTTCGCGATATTTCGAGACAAACGAGTATGTAATCCCTAAGAATCATGACATCTTGCTTTTTATATATCTTATAAAAATATTATAATAGACACTTTATTTCTCGATGCAAAATTAGATTTGCTAGCGCATCTTGTCGCAATATATTGAGGTATTAAAAATAGATCGAGAGCCATTCAAAAAGATTATCGTAAAATTGAAATTCTACGCATTTATACTATATAATTATCAGTCAGTGCAATTGAATCTTTTACTATTGATTATCGGAATTTACATTATATATTATTAACGAATTCAGAAAGGTTTACTTGAAACTATTTAACTGCACGATGCTCCGAGGTACTGATGCAAATGCATTGTTGCAATAGCGATAATGTACGTATACAACAATACTGCTTGTAAGATAATTGAATTCATTTTCCAAGCAAGATTCTTTGAGCCAAATCTGTCTTCCACAAAAGAGTAAGAAGAAAATTAGCTTCAACATATAAATAAATCTTCAAAATATATTACAGATATTAATTATGAAAATTGTTCACAAAACGAAAATATTTTATTACTTTTAACATCTTATTTTATTTCTTTTATACATAATTCAATTTACTAAATTCGTTTTTCATTGAAAATAAATATGCTTTCTCTGATGAAATACCAATCATATACGTGATTATACACTAATCTATATAAAAATGTATGTATTCTCAGGAATTTTACTTTAGATTCAAACTTTAGAACATATTATGTATCATTAATTACCTGGCTCGTAAGCCAGGTATTCCCTTAATTGCGCAGTGTACTAGCTCATTGAGACAGAAAATGGCTTCTTACTCGGAAGCTTCACAATAATGCCTTATGACTTTCATATATTACGCTTGATATCTCAAATCTTATCATGTGTATTATACATTTATATATTACACATTTTATAATACGTTATATAACCTATGAAGAAAATACCTATGAATTTTATGAAAAATCAAAATTTATATTGAAAAAAGCAGCTCATCTCAGATATCCACTTTTTTCCCGTCATCTTTCTCGACATATTTGAGTAACGAGGCTGTTCGACCATCAGCTTAACCCCTGAATTAACCCTTACAGCGCTTGTCAAGTTGTCGATCCGAAAAAAAGCTTTTTTTTCTTCTTCCATAAAAGCCTCTTGACACATATCGAAAAAACATATCTTCGCAATATTACACAACGTCGTATATTTAAACAGAATAATCACAAAGTAACCACGAGAAGTCGCTTTATAAAAATTATAGTTTAGCAATTCCATTTGAAAAAGAAATTTTTCTGTTATTAAATATAAAGCAAAATTATATTGAACTCAAATCATCAATTAAACAAAAATTGTTACTAATTGCTAAATTGTTGCTAAGATGCTAAAACAAATTTGATGTTATAGATAAACTATAATTTTTTTTAAAGAAATGTGTAAATGTAACTTTTTGATGCAAATTCATCGTGATCTCATATTCTATATTCTATATTCGCGCAACACAATGAAGCGAAATATAGAAACTAAATATAGCGAAAATGATCACGATGGTACAAAACGAGAAAATTGATACGGATAAAATATAACATTTCCTTCAAATAAATTTTTTCGTAAAAATACGCGATCACAAAATGTGCGACCTTTGACGAGATTTATTGCGATCTCAAATTGCTCAACGTAATGAGGAAGCATTCGGGAAATAAACGTCGCGAGCAAGATTGAATTATGAAACGGCGGGAAAAGCGATAAAAGCGAACTGAGTGACAAATTACGATTACGATCAAGAGAATTGCAATTTTCATACATGGGCTTTATAAATTCCGATCGTGCTGCATTATAAAGCAACAAAAGACAAGAGGCAAACGTCAAAACAGAGAGGGAAAGAAATATATGATGGAAAATTACACAAGTAACGAAGCATTTGTACAAACGATGTGGTCTTGAATTCATGATCAAAGAGCCAGCTACAATCGCCAGAAGGAAATTGTATGTTCTATCCCAAATGTAAGTCACTTGATATTATGATTCGAGATAAATGTAGTTAACACTAAATCGAACTTCTTCATCTACAACATTTAATACTTGATTTCAATTTTAACGAAAATATTGCACAAATTAAAATTGTATTAAAGAAAAATATACTACTAAATATTAATTAGGAATAGAAGATTGATTAGTCAGGGATCGAAGCTAATCGATTTTGATAAAACTAATAAAATAAATAAAAATTGTGATTATATAAAAGGTATAATGAATTATAATATTTTTTATCGTCAATCTTTAACTGTGTAATTAACAAAGTTTATAATTTTTGACATGACTTATTATTTTCAATTAAAATGAAATTAATTTCATAATAAGCAAGATTTTGTCAATAAACTTTTTTTATTGTTAATTTCACATGTTTAGAAAAAAAATCTAATTCCTAATCTATCGATATTTTGTCAGTGTCTGTTTCTTCATTAAACTATGATTCGTCTGAGACATTTTGTAGAAAAGTTATAAAAAACGAGACTTTAATGCAATTATAGTCTTGAATAATCGACGACGGTACAGTCGACCTTTAAAGATCAGTAATAAAGCAAGATCTCTAAGGATTCATAGCTCATAATGTCTATATCTGCACGTGCGGGCCCTGTTAGATTATTAACCCTCAGAGAGAGACTAGTTATCATATAAATAACTGGCTGTAATACAAATAAGACCAGAGTGTTTATACAACCAATATTTATGATTGGATCGATAGACTCAAGTGCATCGGAAGCTTTAATTAATGATTTGATTTATGGTTTGATCCTGGCCAAATCAAAATTACAGCTATGGAGGATATTCAGTAATATCTGCAATATCTGTAATATCTGTAATCTTTAATATCTGTAATATCTGTAATCTGTAAAAAATCTTTTAATTTTTAACAACTATACTATCTATAACATTTCTTCAAAATAAATTTGACTCCAATTTTAAGAGAAAATTTAGAAAGTTCTATTTTATACAATAGAAATTAAAATGTAAAATGTAAAAAAATTACACATGATCCAAGAAAAGTATGGTATCAAATCCATATACCTATTATTAAATCCTTTTCTATAGCTTTAATATCTTTTCTACATTTACCATTTATTTTTTAATAAAATTCTTATTAAAAATTAACTTAAAATTCGTCAAAAAATATATTCTCTTACATTTCAATGCAATAAAGATGAATCGTATAATATAATTCTCATGTATAGATATATTATCTCTGTTATATATATTAATGAAAAAACGAATATTTTATAAAATTAATTTACAAAACTTTTGTGTGAATTAATTTAAAAACTTTTGTAAAATGGGAGAGGACATTTCGTACGAAGCGCAAAGAAAGAAGGTTTGCCTCATCACGCTAATCCACGTTGTTACCGCCATGGTCATTCCGCGCGCATCGTTTCTCCAAAATTTCATTAGCAAACTAAACGAAAGCCGAATCCGTTTTAAACTTCGTAATGGCTAATTAAAGAAGACATGATCGTCACGCTTTTGTTAAACTGCTGTAATTTCATCAGCTATAACGAAATAACTGTGTAAATTATCGAGCGAAAATTTAATTTCATCGATACAACTTTCCTTCTGCAACAGGATTAACGTAATAATGAATGCACATAATAGAAAATGGCAGCGGAAACTCAACGAAAACATCGTTACTATTTTATTTTTTCATTATTCTGATCACGTGATAAGACGAAAATTATATGATCATCCAAAGTTCAAAATTCTTTGATTGATTATTATGTTGGATATTCTCTGATGTCGCATTAAATTTCAATGACATACATTTTTAGCTAAATTTGAAATTAAATCTATGTAAATAAGAATTTCCAGGGATTGTGTTGCTTAATTTTAATATAAAATATCTTCGTAATAAGGCACAATAGACTGTCTGCGTGTCGCGGGCGGGTGCTTCCTCGGAGGAAGCACCCGCCCTAACCGTCCTCTCAAGTGATATATTATTATTATTATTTATTATCTTCGTAATAAGATACAGAGAATTTGTATGTTATAATAAAATAATGTTTAATTAAATGTATCTTTCAATGTGATATAATCTAATATATATATATATATACAGACTTTAACGTAAATATCCTCCATGAGGAATAACATTTCTCGTAGAGGTGTGCGAATAGTTCGAATTCGAATCGAATCGAATC